>JAVTVY010027262.1:0-11113 GCA_036873755.1 Hanleya hanleyi
TCAGATACTTTTTCTATTAATTCGAGTTGTTTCTTAGACGTGCTGTAATGACCGAGTTCCCCGACCCCTCGCTTATGAGCCCAGCGCCCTACCAGCTAGCCCGAAACACTTCCCCATTCCCTCCCTCGTACCACCCCATCCGTTCCAGCAACTCAACTCGGCAATCAGATCACCATCAACCACTTCCTACACTTCGACCCAACCCACTTCAATTCCCGCGAGGGTCCTACCGGCGACGTCAGTGTTGTAGTGTCCGAGTTTCCTGGCCGGGAGTTGAACCACCGACCCCTCGCGTATGAGCCCAGCGCCCTACCAACTGAGCTAAAGGGAAATTCCCGCTAGCTACACGCTAGTACAGACACTGGTGAACCCACTTCCCACAACAGACGTATTATTCTTACATACTTTGCAGGCACAATTCCCTGTTAGTCCCACATGAAAAACACTGTCCACTCCGAAAATACAGGGACATATCGGCGTCAAAAATTTCTCATCCTCAGTCAGCAATACTTTGGGAATTACCAACTTGCTATCCCAATCGCCCGCCAGGGGCGTTACGATCGGCCGCTTTGAAACACACGCCAACCATGAAGAAGGTACGTCATTCGTGACTGCTCGGCCTATTCCGTCGAAGTCATAGTACCTCACGCATTAATGGTGTAAGGATTTTACAGCTCTCAGGTGTAAACCGTGATCCGCCGCACGTGCATGAGGCACATCACATGCTATAGGATGTGTTTCCGCTCACAGAGTCCTCGTTGTATTTCTCCCTTATCAGGAGATAAAATATATATCCAAATGAAATGGATATTCCCTTGATTTTACCCGCGGAGGATCTCTTCTAATTTGAGGTGTTTCTCCTGGTTTTTCTTCTCGAGCTGATCTCCATGGTAACGGAAGTCAAACCGTTATATCGGAGTATATTGTGTCGAAATGACGAAATTTCAGAATGAATACAAGTTAACTTGATCCGTATTACATTCGTTAACATCCGAGGTAATATGTGGAAACTCAGTTATGTTGAGACTCAGTAGAATCATATAGCTATAGCAATTTATGTAAAATTATACTGTCGCACACACTGTAGCATAAAGTACAGTACCGAACGGGTATAATAGCGTGCGGAGCGCGGCCGCGAAGCGGCCGCTTGCGAAGCAAGCTCTATAGGTATTGCGTAGACATGCATATATGAAGCAAAACATAGCAAAATTTAATGAAAACAAAGCAAAATAACAACAACCGATATCCCTTGAACGAAAAAACGATGATTTCCGTTTCCTGCACCCATGGAGAAATTGCATGCCGGGACAAATTACCCGTGATGAAGACTTAAAAGAAGAAAACATTTATGAATAATTATACACAGATGAAGATAACTGCAGACTAAAAATGATTCGTTATGCGGCTTTCGTCTTTGTCGAAGATGTCCGATGCTAGCTTTGCAGGCGAAGCCGATATATGACATCACTACGGGTCATATATCGGCTTCGCCTGCAAAGCTAGTCCGATGCAAAACGCAGACCACGTGACCAAGAGTTCGATCAAAAATGTTTCGCAGCGAAGCGGCACTCAAAACGGTGCACATCTTTCGACAAATTTGGTTCTATGGCAGGCAAAATCTGCTTAAAATTCATATCTATGGAAAGCTTATTTATTGCGTTTTTTAGACCTGAAGTATCGTGTAAATATGATGAGGCATTTGATAGACAATAAACATTAACGATGTAGTCGTGGTTGTAAAACCAAGCCATTCAACATTACCAAGAATGTTGATTTCGCCGAGGTCCGCGTGAGGTAGAGGGTCCTACTATTTACCGTCCAGTCACGCCCAGTCATGTCCAGGCATACGCCCAGTCAAGTCCAGTAGCGTACAACTCACGTCCACTAAAGTTCAGTAGAAAAAAGATAACCGCCCAGGCACGCATTCAGCCACCAGGGACGTCTAGTAGCAAATGCCATGTCCAGTGGAGATAACTGTACACCCAGCATTTGAAAATTGTGATTTTGCGATTTAAGTTTAAAATTTGAATTAAAACAACTGAGTTCGAAAACCTATTTATGATCATTCTAACTTCATTGTTAATTTTAATTTCGAATTGCAATTTCAGTTTTTTAAATGAAATTTCAGTTTTAATTTAATTTGATCAAGATTAAAGTATAATTATTTGTGAATACTTGAATTTGTAAATACTTGAATTTAAATTTGAATATAATTTTAACTTTAAATTAAAATTTGATAGTTGAAAAAAGGGAGAGTATGTTTCAATTTAAACTTTCAAAGTTTACATTCAAAATTAATTAATTAATTAATTACTTTTCGAAAATTGCACACCAGAGATAGGCCTGCATTTTTTTTAAATTTATTTATGGCAATTTATTTGTATGTCCACATTTTAATGACATGGGAACCGTACCCCAGTTACAGATGAGGGGGAGGGGGAAGCCCCCCGCTCCCCTCTATATATTTTTGCTATCCCTAAGGCTAGAGTCCTGAAAATTACCACACTATATCTGTGGGTCAAGCTCTACCAAAAAATGTGAAAACAAACCAAAGAAAAAAACAAGATTGCCACCATGATGACGTCACAGTGACGTCATTTTCAAAACAGATATTTTTAGACGATTTTTGGTCATATTACCCCCCCAATGCCATTCCCCATTATAGACACAAACGAATTTTAAATATCAATATCCAATATGGTTAATTATGGTTTTCATGTCTTGTTTATCTATAACTTTATAGATTATAATCATAGCCATTACAAGGTTGTTTCTGTCCATTATAGTAATAGCTCTCTTCCATTAATATTTTAGCATTCAAAATTATTCATTAAAGTATGTAATTATAATCATTCTATCAATTCCTTAAATTAATTTAAAATGTAAAAAGAACAATATCCCAATGTTGATAACAGACAATGAAATGATTTAGTCGATTGGTTTTACAGTCGCACATTGAACTATTTTAACATATCTGGTAAATCTATTGGCTGTAAATGTTTGTAAATATTGTTTCCATTTGGCAGATAAATAGTAGTAGTTTCGTCTTTATGTTCAGATCTGTCTATTAATCAAGATATATTCACTTCAGTCTCAACTTTTGAACATGTCTATTACAAGGACATTTAGTTTGGTTAAATGGAACCTACTCCACCAAGGTTTTACATATTGTGTGTACAATAAAATTAGAATTGAATAGAGTTCCATCAGTAATAAGACTAATTGTGACAGTATATATGTGACGTAGATTTTTTGTCTGATAATTAAAGGAACAGGATTATTCTTATTAATAGGACTTTACAATAAAGCTGCCTTATGACAGAATATAACATCATAGCCACCTGGAACTGTGACAGGAAATCATAGAACCAGATAGAATTTGGACAATTAAATATTTGATCCAATCTAATTAAAATTAAATCCCATCTGCTCCCCAATTCGGATATGTCGCCTACATAGCGACATATATGATTGGGGAGCATTGATAGGATATTAATTTATTAAGATTGATATTTGATCCTTCAATATTTCGATGGGGGCTCAAACCAAAAAGTGAGCGGTACATGTATCAGCATTTGTGAACCCAGTAAAAATGTTGATATTTTCCTGGAACTGTTCTGGCACAGGGAATGCCAGTGGTGGATGGTAAATTAAGTTCTGCCTTTGTCCGGGGTTGTTTTGAATTGCTGACTATATCTAAAGAGCTGGTTTTTACTATGATGAGGACAAGCATTTTACATTTGTTTCCTCAAGTGAGCCAGATGATTATTTCTTCTCTATTATAAATTCTGTCACATTTATGATCCAGGCTATGTCAATAAATTCTAGACAACAACAGTACCACATGGATTGTAATGCTGTAAAGTTCTACATGAACTGAGTCTTTCAAACAAACCATCGGTTTTGATGTAAGCATATGCATGAAATATTTGTTCAGTGTAAAATACTCTACAAAACGTGGACAAAAACAAGGAGGGCAAGAAGTTGGAGCAACTCTATCTGCCCTGCCCAGTGTTCTCATTTCAAGCCGGTAGCCGCCGGAGCTTCGCCGGCTATTTGTTCTATTATCGCCGGGTACTCAGATTATCCCAAGTCATTAATTTACAAATAAACTTTAATAAAGTAATGTACATAATTTCGCTGACGCCCTAAGGAACGAAGGAATCTGAAATTGGATGTCAACGGACAACAAATGCAGGAAAAAAACGCTCCATCTTTCTGCCGTAACGACGTCACAATGAGAACCGAAAGGATAAAGTTACGTCCACTAATTTACCTGCAAATCCAAATTCCCACGTAAACAGCGCTTTGAACGCGCCCCTACGAGTCTCCTCGAGAAACAGAGCTCTTCGATTAGAGCGCAGAGCCTATTTTCACGGATACTATATCTCACGCTGCAAATGCCGCTGAGTGGAGAGCTTACGCACATGATGAAGTTGTAATGTCGGGGAAACAGACATCACTCCTGACATTTGGATTCGGTAACAAATTACCAGGTTTGTATTTTTATGGTATTTGTATCTAGTATAGTACAAGTCTTGACCAATATCTCAATTTATGCTGTCGAAAATATGATTTACGAGTACGGTTTGATAACACGAAAAGTGGACCATCCGTAATTTGTTACGTACTGCTGGCTTTTTGTAGACATAAAACACGTGTAATTATCTGACAAGCATACGATCTCGCGTATATAAACTACGCTCATGAGATAATTACAGAAGTATTTTATGGTCCAAAAGTAGGTGGACAGTAAATGATAACATGTATTTTGAGATCATATATACAATTATGTTGACTTATACAATTGAATTTTGATAAACAATTATTACATTGAAAATTACATTTTATTGCAATACATTACAAACACCATAGTTATAAAGAACACCATTGTTGTAATATAATCCTTACAAAACCCTATTCCACCAACTGCCCACCTACTTTTGGACCACCCTGTATAATCAACTCAAGTGAAAGTCTGTTTAGAGAACTTGAAAACCTGAAAATCACAGATATTTCACCCCTAAGTTTACACTTTATGAAAAGACAATTTGGGGCTCTAAAAGTGCTCCGATTGCGTCTCAGAGCATCTAGATCCCTGGAGCTTCCGGGGCCTAGGCGGCCCCTGGACCCCAACCTATAGGCCGGGGGCCTAGGCGGCCCCCGGACCCCTGCCATCTATAAATGCAGCTGTCTACTTTTCAAACTCAGCCTGCTACTTAACATGAAAATGAGAACCCTGCTGCCCCATATCTGCTCCAGTGATGGATATGGGCTGATCAAATCAATGCAACCCTCAAAAGTACAAAAGTACCTTAGACTTCATACATTTCAAATATTAGCTGTGTGAAACAAGAAATTATGCGAATGAGTAATACAAGTGCAAGTCCAATTGTGTTAATTTAGAGCTGGTGGAAAACTTGATATTGAATAAGCAAACCCAGAAACGAGAGGAAGAAGTGTTTCTCCGCTCGCTTCTAGGCTTTGCCTATTCATATTATTTCAAACAATATTGACCTACCAGGAGGTAAACCACCCATCACACAGATAATTCTTTGTCTCACGAATCGTCACTACAATCGCGCGGCAAACTGTCCCTATTTACAAAATTGAGGACTTGGACGGATACGGAAGTTGCTCATCCATTCCACCCGTGCATGCTTCCACATTTGCTGTAATAATCCATCGAGAAAGAATTCCGAGGAAATCGCGAAAAATTTTCAGGGAAGTATGTGTTTCTTTTGATAATCTTTGTATATATTATTGAGCTAATATTATAGTACAGTTAAATCATTGATTACTTAAATCTATTTTGGTACTTATAAATTGTAACCGGAAGTTCTCTTCGACAATGCGCATTGAACCAGTGGAGTAGGTTATAACTCAGTAAGCTCATTGCTGCTTATGCTATGTAGAGATATTTCTCCAAGAAGGAAGTCTCGTGGAAAGAGATAGACAGTCGCTTGTACTTTGTGATTTTACATTTTGCAATCCACATCCCAATTACCGTTCAAGTTACATTCATATGTCAGATCTGAAATGTGTTTGACGCGCGCACGGCAGGGGGGATAATTTTTTCGGACTGGTTTGTCAAGCGTAATTGCATATTGTTTCAGTGTATGTTCATGTTTCTAAGCTGTGCTTCAGACGAAAAACAACAGTTCGTTTTCTGAATGGTCTGGTACCGTCTGTAGATAGCTCGAGTCGTCGATAATTTGAAGGGTCGAGATCAGGAACCTGAATTAGCCACAATCATGACAACTGTTCCTATCAATAATGCCTTCGGTTGATGTCGTTCATTGATCACGTCAGCGGTATAATCAATCTCTAGATCTCTGATACCGTATATTTAAAAAAACAAATTACTATTTATAACAATTGTAGTGCCGCACTGAACGTAATATTCAGAAGTTGTGCAGCTTTATGCTAGGTTTTCACAGAAGTCACTTTTACAAACAGAATATGAGTGTTTAATTTGAGAAGCGAAAATAATTTGGATGAATAATTCAATTTATCGTGCCTTGAAAGGAATATTAAATATTATAATTATTTTTTCCCATTTTTAAGTTCTAATGCGGAATGCATTTTTCAGGACTGTTATTTTTTCCTTTACGGTACTGACTTCTGCTGACAACGCATAGAAACTTTGTTTCTGTAATTAAATGCAGTGAATGTAGGTATGGGGGTGGGGTTGACTATTATGCTGTGGGAGCCAGTTTTATTATCAGCTAGATTGATACCGACGGTACATGTACCAAGAAAGTTTTAAGTTGTCGAGTTCACATTTACCAAACAGTTGTAGACAGTCGATTTTTATCTCTCCGTTTCAGGTCTCTGGATAAAAAGAAAAGTACGGACTCTCTACATTCCAGGAGCATCTGAAATGGCGGAAAGGAGCGCAGAACATCATGACAAAACAATCTCTGCTAATGATCCAAATGTTAATTCGGAAAACTCCCCACAGTACCAAGGGGAAACCTCAGAAGTTCGCCAATGTCATGCTTATTTGCCCCCTGATTCCTCCACGATGTTGACACGTATTAAACAGGAACCTGTTGAGGATGAATCACCAGACCCGGTGGTACAGTTTGGAAGTTTTGGTGGAATCGGATCTACTGGAGACCTGTCTAATTATGTACCTGTTAAGGAAGAACCCCTTAGCTCCGACATATCTTGTTCTCTGTCGAGCACATGCGAACATAGAGATTCGGTACATCCATTCGACCACGTGAGTTCTGCAGATAATCGGATTGGGAAGATAATACAAAGATAATATGACACTGACATAGGAAAATCTACTTTGTGCGATGTTAATGAAGCTGTTTGTTTTTAAACATACGACAATCTTAATAACTTAATATCCTATCAATGCTCCTCAATCGTACATGTCGCTGTATAGGATCTTACGTATTTCAATTGAATTTGGTGTTCTAAGCGCTCATACCATTGCTATTTAATAGCATTATGACATCATGGTCGCATCTGGACTCGTCCATTTGCAGTCGTGGAGGGGAGATAGGTTCACTTTGTCCATTTACCCCAATGTTTACACCAAAGATCAGTCCATATATTTACCCCGTATTATGGTGCCACAATGTCGGGACCGCGGCAACATGAAAAGACACCCCGCCAGCGAGCCGGCTAATTCGGCTGAGCCAACCAAAAATTCTTTGTCATCAATGTTCCCTTCAAAGCACTATGAAGCTTTCTCGGGATTGATTAACACGCGAGTTACTGCAAGCCTGTTAGATCCTACAAGCGACAATATCCAAATGGGGAGCAGATAGGATTTAATTTTAATTAGATTGAACATACGATGTACTGAAATAATAGTTGCAACGGACAGTCTCTATATTCTGATAGCAGTCTAACAAATATGTAAGGGTCTAACAGTCTCACTGATTGGCTAAATTCGAATCACGAGGCTCCTCCATTAGAAGCGCTCTGATTGGTTACTCTTTCTTTAGAGCGAGGATAGCCCTGGGTATCATGTTTTACATATTGGAGCTTTATAAGCCCAGTAAAGTGACCGTAGTCTAAAAAACTATGGCCAATTGCATAAAAATACACTGATCATTATAGGCAGGTTTTTCCCTTGTATAGCAAATATGCGACACCGCAATCCAAAATAAAATTTTCTCACAATACATGCATATTTACAAGTTTGATTATTTGAAAGAACTAAGAATGGTTTTGGTTTCAGATGTCACATTTTTTTTACAAGATAAAATCCTCTGATTGGGGGAAAACAACACATTTTGATCAATCATAAAAGAATTTTCACGCAAATGAACATTGCAAGTTTCTCGATGTTGATACTTCAGTATGTACACTTCAAGATCTTGAAGAAGAATCTGATTTGGAAAGTTTTGAATGTAAAAATAAAATCAACACTATTACCATCACATCATCTTCACATTTCAAGTTAAATAATTCACTAACGAGGTTACCGGTATATAACTTGATCTATAATGAATAGTGTAAATTGTTCAAACCGGAAACGCATGTGATGTCATATAGCCAGCCAACACCGTGCAGCGATGATTTTCTTTGATGCTTGCGTGATTTCCAAATATGACAACTGATGGTTGTATTGGTTTTCAAAAGGGAAATGTTCTTATCCTTCGAATAGCCAATCAAATTTGAATATTAGTTGCACTTCTCCTAATATGGACCATGGAATATTTATGGTGCTATGACATCACCAAACCGTAATTTGATCAGAAAAAAAATGGGTTATGTTCAGCCTATGCATTGACGGGACATGCGATAATATAGGCAGGGTTTTGTTTGAACATTACAACATCGGATACATATTGAGAAGTTTACAGAGTAGCAGGCATTAGGTATCATATGAATAGTATGTGCCACAAACGAGAGAGAAAGAGCGAGAGAGATAAATAAGGTTTAACGTCGCGTTCAGCGAGGTGGGACGAGGGTAACGCGGCTTGTGCTGTGGGATGGAAGGAAGATGAGATTTTTTTCTTGAAGATTCACAACGTTATGAGGGCAGTGATAGTTTGGTAGAGTGCTTCTATTCCACTGAAATTCCCTAATGTAATGGTCGAATTGCACAATGTCAGCTTTCCAATCAGATTGTGTGATTGCCCTTTGCTCTTTGTCGATATTGGCATAGTTAATCAACTTCTAGAACTCAAACTTCCGGTTTACATGTATCTTCTAGTGCAATTGGGCAAGCGGTCTCGTACTTCAATAATCTCTTCATCTCCTCCTGAAATTATAGTGTACAAAGCTGTGTAGAGACTTGTAGGCACAGTATCACTATGCGAATACATGTATTAGTCTCCTGGGCAGATCACAGACTTTCCTCTATAAGGAAGGGCCAGAGGTTAGCCTACATACCCAGTTATAATAACCTGGTGCGATTGCAGAACAACCCCTCGCCCACCATGTAAATATATATATATATATATTTTTTTTTTTTACCAAGGTGGTAACACCGGCGGTTCTTGAAACACTCGCGGACAATTCCCTGCAAAGCGATCCCTGTCCTTATGGATGGCTTTTGCTACAACCCCCCCCCGCCGTCCATGTGAATATTATTGTTTACCAAGGCGATAACACTAGTGGACAATTACACAATCTGACACCTGTCTTACTTAGACTTCCATTGTTATTTTTTCAGAGGTTTTGTTATTCCAAGAAGAGTATTAGCTTACAGGTAGATTAATGTGATTCCTAGTTTGCCCATAATGTGATATACTTCTTTGGTTTGGTTTCAGAAGGAATGTATTCTTTTCGACGACAAACAGCCACGTCCGCTACCCGTAGAGATGTCTCCATTCCCAGTGGCCCTGTTTCAACATAAGAACGTTTCCGGGATAGAGACGGGGACGCCAGATAAACACACCAGAGAGAAGCCATACAAATGTTCTCTCTGTGATCACAGAGCCACCTCAAACGAGAAAATTAAGATTCATATAAGGACACACACTGGAGAGAAACCATACAAGTGCTCACAGTGTGAATCGAGTTTCAGTCAAGTGGCTAATCTTAATGCTCATTTGAGAACACACAGTGGAGAAAAGTCACACAAATGTCCATTCTGTGAGTATAGAACTGCTGTAAAAAGTAACATTGCTCGACATGTTAGAATACACACTGGGGAGAAACCCTACAAGTGCACATACTGTGATTATAGTTCCACACAAAAGGCTTGTCTTGATCATCATGTGAGAAAACACACTGGAGAAAAGCCACACAAGTGTTCATATTGTGACTATAGTTCCGCTCGCAAGATTCATCTTGATGCACATTTGAGAACGCATAGTGGAGAAAAGCCATACAAATGCTCGTATTGTGTATATACTTCAAGTGATAGGGCTTCTCTTGTTACCCATCTGAGAATACATACTGGAGAAAAGCCATTCGTGTGTCCACATTGTGCATTTCGGTGCAGTCGTAAGTTTGCTCTGGTTTCCCACATTAGAACGCACACCGGAGAAAAACCATACAAGTGCTCACATTGTGGTTATAGTTCTTGTAATAAATCTGATCTTGTTAGACACACTAAAACGCACACGTCCGCGGTGTAGTTGTAGCTTTTCGAATCACAATAGCATTTGTCTTCACACTGAAGCCATAATGTTTGGCGTACATCTACAAATTTAACTGACGAAACAGGCTCATTCCACCAAATCCACCGAACACTGGACGCCATCGTCGCAGCATCCTCGCGAGCCAGTGTATCAATCGATATGTTACAATACGAACTAATCGGAACCAACCAGTAATTCGTCGGGAGTAATGCCCTTAAGTTTACGTTTACCCAGCGCTATGTCTGGACATGCTGCCTTATTTGGAATAAATTTCTCTATACTGTTTACTATATTGATCCACTTGCTCTTGTGTGTAATTACATTGGGCGTCCTTTTAAAGTTGTTTCATCCGGCTATCCAGCTGATTGGCTAAAAAATAAAGTTTAAAATCCGCACAGGATTTATATAGCCCTGGTGTAAGGTATAATATTTCGTGATATTATATATGTAGCTCAGTTTACTGGCATTAATAACTATATGTCCCATCAACAAAATATATCTGAATATCGGTAAATAAACAATTCGCATTGCTTCCAATTATAACGGGGTTATAG
>JAVTVY010027263.1:0-11389 GCA_036873755.1 Hanleya hanleyi
ATTAGTTTTAAATTCAAAGTTTTCCTGAAATAATACAGCCACGCCTCTAGAGTTTGATCTGTAGGACGAAAAAGAGCAGTGTTTACTACCCCATTCCGATTTAACAAAATCTTCTGTTTCTTGTGTAAAATGTGTATCTTGAAGACAACATATGTTGTAACCTCGAGTTCGCATCAAATGCAGTAGATCTCTTCTGTTCTGTTCATCGGCCAGACCTCTACAATTGCATGATAGAATTTTTATGTTATCCGCCATATAGATATAGATATTTACAGTGATAAAGCATAGCTGTCGGGTCCAAGTAGTAGAGTGTTGTCACCAAATAGCTCTTTATATGGATAGGTACTCTTGCCAAAATTATTTACTGTGCTCCGTTGTACATACAAATAGACAATGACAAAAACAATAAAATCAATTACATAACATACCAGACAAACATAAAGTTTACAAAATACAGGACGAAAAACACGACACAAGCGAAACATACAATAACATACATGTACATTTACAAAAAATACTAAAAACACATAAAAAACAACGAACAGAGATAACAAACATTTAAATACAAGCAGTATAGAAAAACACATATAATAAAACATATTAATCTATCCGGATAACATGTACATAATGGATCTTTTGGGGGGTAAATGGAGATCTATTAAATTACGCTCCACTAGATATTTGTGTTTCACAAGCCCGAACTTCAGCAAATTAATGGTAATAATCACCACAATGTTATCTGCATTAGAGGCAGCGCAAGAGAAAAAGTAATGGTATATACCGATTCATGTGTAGGGCTTTATTTAGAAAAAAAACCATTCATGTAACATTAGGCGATCTACTGGGATCGGAACATGTACATTAACAAGCAGCCAGAGGATGCTAGGTCCCCCGCCAAAATGGCAGCAATATTTATAAGCGCTGTCGGTTTCAGAAGATATTCATGAGGATGGCAACAGCTACTTCACAGGCGTAAGAAGCAGAGGGGTCCAGGTTTTGAGATCAACTCCGAATGGCTGACTGAATGTTGATTGCTACTGTAATATATTTTCTTTACCATGTACATTGTAGCATGAAAATTATGTAACTGAAATGCAACCCCAAGAGACAACTCATGGCATATTATCTGCAAACTAAATTTGACAAGAATATGAAGGCATCCTCAACCTATTGCCCAGAAACCAAATTTAGACTTTGCCACAAGGAGTCACCACCTGTACATGTAGGTGCAAGCAGGCAAAACACAATCCCAAATGACATCTCATGTCATGGTATCGGCATATGAACTTTGAGACTCTGAAGAGGGGTCCTCAAGTTATTGCCGGTACTAGATGCCCACCGATGTTCATGTTATTTGGGGCGGGTCACATATAAATACAAAATTTGAGAATAATCTGATGAGCAGTTGCCAAATTATTGCCCGGAAACAAATTCTTCCACCAGGAGACGCCACCTGTAGGCAGAAGCGGGAAAAATACAATCCCAAGGAACATGGTATCGTGGGGACATCTGCATACCAAATTTGAGAAGAATCCGATGAGGGTCCTCAAGTTATTGCCCAGAAACCAAATTTAGATTTTGATACCAGGTGACGCCACCTCTAGGCGCAAGTCAGTGAAATGCATTATCAAGCGACATCTTATGTCATGGTACATTCTTACAAAATTTGAGAAGAATCCGATGGTCACAGGTCAGTTCTCAAGTTATTACCCGGAAACGAATTTGTGATGTTGCCACCAGGTGGCGCCACCTGTGAGTGCAAGTGAGCGAAAGGCAATCCCAAGCAACAGCTCCTGTCATGGTAAATGCATGCCAAATTTGAGAAGAATCCGATGAGCCGCAACGTTTCTCATGTTACCCAGAAAGTTATCACTTGCAGCATGGAATAATGTAATGAACTCTAGTGGCGCCACCTCCGGGTGGATTTTGCTGAAACGCATCACCAACGGTGTTTTGTCGCAGGGAATGCATTTACCAAATTTCGAAGAAATCCGACAAATTGTTCGAAAGTTATCGCTCGCGAAGGATTTGAACAAACATGAACGGACATGCATTAAAGATTTGAACAAGACCCAGTGGCGCCACCTACAGGCGGATCTTGCTGAAACGTAATACCAGCGACGTCTTGTCGCAAAGAATGCAGATGCCAAATTTCGGAGGAATCCGACAAAGCATTTAGGAGTTATCGCTTACGCAGTATTTGCATGGACATGCACTAAATATTGGAACAAGACCCAGTGGCGCCACCTACAGGCGGATCTTGCTGAAACGTAATACCAACAGACGTCTTGTCGCAAAGAATGCAGATGCCAAATTTCGGAGGAATCCGACAAAGCATTTAGGAGTTGTCGCTTACGCAGTATTTGCACGGACATGCACTAAATATTGGAACAAGACCCAGTGGCGCCACCTACAGGTGGATCTTGCTGAAACGTAATACCAACAGACGTCTTGTCGCAAAGAATGTAGATGCCAAATTTCGGAGGAATCTGACAAAGCATTTAGGAGTTATCGCTTATGAAGCATTTGCACGAACATCCACAGACATGCACTAAAGATTGGAACAAGACCCAGTGGCGCCACCTACAGGCGGATCTTGCTGAAACGTAATACCAACAGACGTCTTGTCGCAAAGAATGCAGATGCCAAATTTCGGAGGAATCCGACCAAGCATTTAGGAGTTATCGCTTACGAAGTATTTGCACGGACATGCACTACAGATTGGAACAAGACCCAGTGGCGCCACCTACAGGCGGATCTTGCTGAAACGTAATACCAAGAGACGTCTTGTCGCAAAGAATGCAGATGCCAAATTTCGGAGGAATCTGACAAAGCATTTAGAAGTTATTGCTTACGAAGTATTTGCACGGACATGTCCGTGCATGCACGGACACATAGAACCATGACCCCAGTGGCGCCACCTACAGGCGGATCTTGCTGAAACGTAATACCAAGAGACGTCTTGTCGCAAAGAATGCAGATGCCAAATTTCGGAGGAATCCGACAAAGCATTTAAAAGTTATTGCTTACGAAGTATTTGCACGGACATGTCCGTGCATGCACGGACACATAGAAGCAAGAACCATTTTAAAGTCCCCGGCCGCGTTGCGGCGGGGGACAAAAATAGGGAAACACCTGAATAGAACTATCTGTCCAATGCATGTTCATGGTATTATGTTCAGCAATCGTTTCTTGCCAATGAAATGTTACGTGCGACCTAGTACAGACACACCCAGCAATACACTTAAAACAGTATTTGACATGTCAATTTTCCTAGAACTGGTTATCCCGGCCCACGCATTTGAAGCGGGACAGTGCCGAAAAAAATACGCTGGTAACTGAGTACATAATCAAGTCGATCGTTGAGGGAGAGATATTGTTATGGGCTGGTGTTTTGTAGCAGGTCAATTCAACTGCAACGATTTGGTGTAAGACTCACGAAATATAATTGACAAAGGATCTGTTGCAAGTTGTATTGTCAGTCTTTTGTCCAGGATATTACCTTTTCAATGGGAGGTCCTACACCAAAGCCTTGCCAATTCAACCTCTTGTCACGAATAAGTAATTGGGGAGGTACATGAGAGCTAGGGTTGAAAAATAAATCTCCGGTTTCTTTATTTTGCTGTTACACATGTAGCTGGAACTAGACAATTAATAGTTTATTGGTATTCATTATAATTTTTCTTATGTCGTCTTTTTGTATTTCCAATGTAGAAGCGTCCAGTTGCATTTAGCGGGTATAGCAAAATTTCAGTACAGAGTGTTGCAAACAAAGTCGCCAAGGCATTAGTTTAAGGCCAAGGGGGATGAAAGAGATTTTGACATTTTTTTGTCAGGTTGAAATTTTCAAAAAGGCACTAAATTATCAAGGGCGCATTATTTCATCCCAGAAAGATAGGAAACACAATTAAACACAAGAAAATATGGCTATTTCTTTGAACTAATTCAAAAATAATGACTTTGTGGAACAAAATTGATCAGAAATGTAGTGTTTTTTTTTAAGTAAAATTTGGAAATTGAAGAAATGTGATGACTATTTAACTCACGAATAAAGTTGAATCATCTCTTCGTTGAGGTCAAACAAGAATGACCTACTTGAAGTTGTTGGAAAATAGAATGCTACACGTGATCAAACAAACTGAATTGTTCAGGAAAATGGCGATTCACATTTCTTCCTGCTCAGGTGGACTTTTTCCGGCCTCGATGCATTAACCCTTCGCAAAAAACTGAACACCTGTCAATCAAAGTCATCTGAATGAGACAGTCATTCAACGCGTTGTTGTTGTTTCGTGTTGTTGTTGTTTTTGGCACGTTGTGCAGAGGGTTAATGACATTGAGGTAAGCAAGTTTATGTTCACCCATTCTCATCGACAAACGCTTTCAGAACATGCGATCGGATAGATGGAGAAAACCATCCATGAATTGATGTGATATATGACGGTCGTAATTCATGGATGGAGCGCCAAGTCATAGTAAAACACCGAGTAGAAATCCAGCCCCCGACGCCTGACGATGGGGATGGTATTTACGCTAAAATACGGCGAAAGCATCCAAGTTTAGCAACTTACTATCTCCTCAGATCATTATCCTATCCATAAACACCGTTTATTTGGGTATTCGGCTCTGTTTTGTTGAGATAGCAGCATAAATCCACACCTACTGTACCGTTTTCTTCCATCCGCCTCTGTTCACTCGAAAGTTAGGCCAACAAGCATGCGCACACGATACACTTCACGTCATAGTCACGTGACTCTCATTTGGCGACCCGTCGTCATCCGCGCACTTCCTCCACACGTGGTAGGGTGTTTCTAGCTGACAGGCGAGCAAGTTGAAACACATGGAACATATAAATTGTTTCTCTTTCTCCGGGGTGAAGGCTTTGATATTAAGAAATTCTGCTGTCAGTGCTTCATTCACGGTTAAATCGGACCCCCTTAATGTTGAGGTTACCGGATGCCTGCTATATCCATGGTCAAACTTACGAATGAATTCCTGGTTGCAGTTAATACAGCTCATTATCACCTCTCGGGCGCAATCCAAGGGATATTTATTACACAATACCTGGAATAACTATCAAGAATTGTTTTAAAATGCAGGATTATTCTCACGCGTGTAATCAGTTAGCCGCTTCTGCCATGATTCGAGCGCGCCTGTCAGCTAGAAACACCCTACCACGTGTGGAGGAAGTGCGCGGATGACGACGGGTCGCCAAATGAGAGTCACGTGACTATGACGTGAAGTGTATCGTGTGCGCATGCTTGTTGGCCTAACTTTCGAGTGAACAGAGGCGGATGGAAGAAAACGGTACAGTAGGTGTGGATTTATGCTGCTATCTCAACAAAACAGAGCCGAATACCCAAATAAACGGTGTTTATGGATAGGATAATGATCTGAGGAGATAGTAAGTTGCTAAACTTGGATGCTTTCGCCGTATTTTAGCGTAAATACCATCCCCATCGTCAGGCGTCGGGGGCTGGATTTCTACTCGGTGTTTTACTATGACTTGGCGCTCCATCCATGAATTACGACCGTCAGATATCACATCAATTCATGGATGGTTTTCTCCATCTAGCGATCGGAATGCACAGCCATTCAGATGTGAGGGCTACTCACCGAAATTCACTATACTACCATCTTTGTTGTCTAAATTTGATGCAATTAGACGGATGATCTCTTTTTCCCAGATTTTGATCAAATTATCAAATCTCGCGCGACTTCTCGAGAAAAAAGCGACAGGATATTAGAGTAAGGTAGACTCGTACCCAGCTCCAATTCGCTATCGCTCTATGGAGACTAGTTATCGACAGGCATTTTAAATCAGCACTGCACAGTGATTGGCCCATGGTATTCTCCACCCACAATGCCCCTCCATGCTTGTTTGGACGTCGGCAAAATGGTACATCTTCAGAAAATTTATGACCTAGGCCTATCCCAAAGTTCACAAGATCATTATTGTTTAGCATCATCAGATAAACAAGACTAGTACGATCAGACAACATGAAGGCGAAAATACTGTATAATTGACGTAATTCGTTGTTTTCCGCGTTTCAATGGTTGATCTTCAATGCAGAATCTAGGTCAACTAAATTTATAATGTCTGCTGCTTCAAACGGGCCTACAAGTACGTTCAGTTTTATTTTTTTAACAACAAAACTTGCATAATGTTAGCAACAAAAGTACATATCATAGGGCGTATGAACAGTACTATGTATTGAATGAAGAACAGAAATGCTGCAAATCCCCTGACCTGATCATGAACATGTCACGCTAAGAACCTTGGAATAGGTCATAAATTTTCCGAAGATGTACCGTCTTTCTGGACGTCGTGGTAGTCGTAGAAGCGAGGGCTTTATTTAGGAAACCTACCATAATCGCTCATCGCTCATCAAATCTTACAAAGGATCTATATAATACTTGGTGGATTGGTGGCCGTAGCGTTCAAGGCCCTTTATCGCACCATAGACGAGTACTGGTAAGTCCGTCATGTATGATACCATGAATTAGATCTATGTGCATATATATACCGGTCTAGATTTAGACCGGTAATTCAGCCAATCAGAGAATACAAAATGCCTGTCGCTAACTAGACCCCAACGGTGCGTGTGAGTTGAGGGCTAGGTACGAGTCCAAGAGTAAGGCGGCTGGAAAAAGTACATCTCTAGGGAGGTTTCCAAAAATGATTTTCACCATTGAAAGTGTTCAATTAAATATTTTGTATTCTAAATATCACCATATTTTACTGAATTATGATGCCTCTTTGATGTTTATACATGTTATGGACGATATCGTCGACATGGCTACTTGAATATTATTAACATGTGATGGGTCACCCTGTTTGGGAAAGAAGCACACACTGTCACTTTCCGACTTGTGTGATTTCAAAGCGCTGAATTCGATTTCTTTGCCAACATGTGGACTTAAATGTACGTATCTAACTGTGTATTTGTGGTAAATTTGAATTTAATATCTGCTGTGGTTTATTTTCTATTGAATTATCTTTATTTCCTTGTGACGTCGGAGGCAAAATGGCGAAATTTCAGCGGTATTTTGTGTTCACGTGCTCAGTCGAAATATGTAAGTGTGGCCACGTGCTTCAGGCGAAATGGATAAATTTCGCTCGTAGGACCTCCAAAACTTAGTTGAGTCATTTTATTGATCGTTTTCATGGCCTGTTATAGTATTTATTTTCTGAAAGTCGCTTCACGAAATTCTTTGTCATTTCATTACATTTTTGCTTCACAAAGGTATTGAAAAAAATTAAAAAAAAAAAAAAAATACATTTTTTGTCATTTCATGTCTCATGGTGTCATTGTGTCATAAAATTTGGGCATTATAATGATGAGGGACGCTTTTGGAAATTTGGACTTCGCAAAAAATTTCAAAAATGTCACAGATCCTGATGATCCTTAAGGTTTTGACCACTGGTATTTACTATACTATGCTTCAATTACACAATGTACATATTTACTTCATTATGATGATTTCATGGATACATTGCAATATAGAACACCGTATTTCACAAATAATTAAATGTCGCATGTGTTATTGCTACAATTTGTGTGAAATAAATGCTATTCGTCGTCGATAATTTGTTCTTGTTAATCATCATCATTCATTCTTCATGTGACAATAACCCGCTAACACCACCCATTAATATATTGATGAATTCCTCCTTAATGCGTAAAGGTAGTATCGTATGCTTCATGTAACGCGTCATGAAAAGATACTTCATGGAACGCGAACGCGCCGTCGCTTTTATATTGTAATGATGCCGTTATATTGTAATGATGTTAACCGCAGCGACAGCGCGCTACCGGACTTAGCTGACACGATGACAATAGTAGTGCGTGCAGATACTATTTCTGTGTGAGGTATGTTACATAATTGTATAACATAAATAGTAAGGCCTGGAACCCGATCTTTGCATTCGCCGCTAGACGATCGGAAGACGTTCCTCACGTCCGTCTTTATATTATTCCAGGTAAACTATTTACTTTTTCACTCGTCAATGTTAAAACTGGTTTCCAACTAGATTTTCTGAACATTGTGTTATCGAGTATTTCTGATTCGAGAACAGTCATTTTGATCAAATAACTTATTTAGCTAAATGTACGTTATAGATTGCCATTTATGCTATTGTATTTGATTGTAATCGGCATTCGCCGCTAGACGATCGGAAGACGTTCCTCACGTCCGTCTTTATATTATTCCAGGTTTCCAGCCTGGAACAACGCTTTGTATGCGATTGCCATTCATTGGGGAAAATAATATTAATAAATATTCAGCACGTGTGAAACAAAGTCTTCCTCTTTTGTCCACCTGTCCATGAACCGGCTCAGTCCGTGACAAATTGGCGCCCGATGGGGGACAGGTGCAACAAGGAGATCAGAAGAGTGGCCACGACCTGAGATGTGAAATTCATCCTTCATGCTGTTTATTGTGTTGTCGGGAGGAAATATCTTCCATTTCGCCTGTGTGATCGGCTTAATTTATTTCGTCTTGAGGAATCTGTGCTATGTGAGATGCATTCCCGATGGTGAAGAACGTCCAAATTGTGATTCTCTGAAAAGTATTCCCGAGGAGGCGTGCATTGTGAAAGGCCGTGAAGGTTTTATATCTGTGTCACGTAATCATCTTTACTGTGTATGCATACCGCGCTGGCGACGAACTGAGCAGTTACGTGTATTCGAGTATCGCGTGTTCCAGGGATTTCATTTAACTGTATATTGTGCGTGTGACATTCGCGTGTCCAGAGAGCAGAAAGACTGTAAGTAGATATTACTGTAACATTTGGTGTCGTCTTACTTGAACGTTGATGGAATAAGTGAACTGCGACGTATTGGTAGTTTTCCATTACGTGGTTGTTTGCTTGCATAAAACAAATGGTTAACACTGTTTATATCACAAGACGGCTCGATCATCACCGTTAGTATTTAGTAGTATTCTAGAGTAGATATCATTTTGTGCTCGCTAAAAAAAAAAAAAAAAAAATAGTTTTATTGCACAAAATGGTGATATTGTTAGGGTTAATTAGGTTTGTAGTTAAGGTTTTTTTTGCCTCGTTGGTATGAATCGGGGAATGTCGGGGAATATTTATGGTTGATATTCATGCACATTATTGAGTGGTGAAAAACATATATAATACATGTACAGTGCTGGGTTGTTGACTTACGACTTACGACTGACATTTTCCGTGAAATCGCTGTTCGATCGTTTTTTCACCGTCCGTTTGCAAGTTCTTTACCGCGTTCTCGCCGCTCGAATCGCACTCGTGCTGTATCCAAATATCGCGCTAAAACTTGAACTATTAACTCCATAACTTCATACTTCAACTCCATACGTCATATTTCATTGAACATGTCCTATTTGTTTTGATTCGTCGGTCTGTGTATCTGTCCTGTTTGTCCATTTGAAAAGTTTTTATTGGTTGTTTGTAAATACTTTCCAATTATGAAGGAGTCCGACTGGGATAACTTGGACCCCGAGAAAAAAGAGTTCTCGGCAGCAGAGGAGAAACGTATGGTGGACTATCTGTCCTCCACTGGTAAATATACCGTAGAGTCTGTCGGAGCAACATCCGTAGGTTTCGGTACTCCTCGTAGACCAGGTTCGTTGTACTCTACACAAAGTCCAAGCAGTGACAGCGTAAAAGTACCGAAGATTTCGTTCTTTTCCGGAATTGAACCAGTTCCGAAAACGGAAGTATCATTTGATTTATGGAAATTCGAGGTAAATTGTTTACGTAGAGACCTAACTTATCCCCCGGGTATACTGATATATGCTATACGTAAATCGTTGAGAGGGGAGGCCAGTAAAACCTGTTTGTATTTAGGAGAGGATGCCTCTGTAAGTACGGTAGTAGAGAAATTGGAAGGCAGGTTTGGTACTGTTGAAACTGGTGAGTCTCTGATACAGACCTTTTATGTAGCAGAACAGAAACCTGGAGAATCTGTTGCAATGTGGGGTTGCCGATTGGAGGAATTGTTAAAAAAGGTACAAGGTAAGGGGTGTCTTGGGGATAGGTCTGTCCAAGATATGTTGAGGACAAAGTTTTGGACCGGACTATATAATGATTCTCTGAAATCAACTAGACATAAGTTCGATAATATTTTAGAATATGACGAGCTGTTACGCGAGGTCCGTTGTGTGGAGAAGGAGCTCATAGAGTGTGACAAAATTAAGGGTAAAGGTAAGAAAGCCCAGCAACAGGTACAGACGAGTGAGAAGGATGTAGGAACCCATAGGCAGCTGCAAGAGATAACTGATCGCCTAAAACGTCTGGAAGAGAAAGGCAGTAAGCCAAAAGCTCCAGATATATCGACGGTTGATCCATTAACGTCTATTATGGAACGGCTTGTTGAAATTGAAAAGAAAGTCGTTCATGGTTATCGCCCTTTTCCCAGAGGCCGGGGAAGGGGCAGCGGTTTTAGAGGTTCGCGAGGTAACTCCTTCGATAATACTACTCCCAAGACTTTAAACTAGAATCGACCCTTGTTGGTGGTCGTGAAAACAAAAGCCCAGAAGGTTTAATGAAAAACTTGATTGGTACTGCTAATGAAGCAACCATTATTGCTGACAACAAGTCGTGTACATGTTTGGTTGACACAGGCTCAATGGTAACTACGGTGTCTCGCAAGTTTTTCCAACAAGAGTTATCACACAATCCATTACACTCAATTGATGATTTTAATTTGGAAGTGTGTGGAGCCGCCGGAAATACTCTCCCATACTTCGGTTACATTGAGATTGATCTACGGATACCGGGTTGTACAAAAATCATGACTGCACCAATTCTTGTGGTTCCGGACACTTCGTACAATGAAAATGTTCCAATCCTAGTAGGGACCAATGTTCTCAAGCTTTTTGCAGGAAATCTACCAGCCACGGAAATTGGATTCTGGGGTACTGCAATTGCTTTGCTACAGAGTGGCGGATGTATTGGTACAGCACGATCGACAAACACTCGGTCATTGAAGATTCGACCTAATGAAAGCATGATGGTGAGAGGTATAGTTCACAAGGCTCCGAAGGTAACCCAGGTAGTTATTGCTGAGCAGGGTAACACTGGTCTCTGTGGTAGTTTGTTGGTAAGTCCACAAGTAATAGATTACAAATGCCAAGGGTCAAAGGCAGTGGTGTCTGTTAAAATTTGCAATATTTCTGCCAGGGTAATTTGCATTCAGCTGAGAAGTGACATGTAAACTGAAGAGTTTCTGTCCTTCCTCCAACACAACCGGGTGTGGTAAGTGCAGGTGGTTCACAACAAAGCAACGGTCATCAGTCGACGAAGTCCACTGTTGAGGAGTTTGGAATCGATCTGAGTAGCTGTCCTCTCTCACAGGAACAACGACAACAAGGTGAGGACCTACTTAATCGATGGTCATGTATC
>JAVTVY010027264.1:0-106480 GCA_036873755.1 Hanleya hanleyi
AAATTATGAACCGGCCACGTGCACCTTCCGTTACAAATACCCACCAAATTAGTTACAAAGAAGACAATGAAATTCAAACCCATTTTCCATACTACTGTAAATAAAAATTCTAAATGGAAAATTTAGTGTTTACAGTATTGGAAATATATTAAGTTCAAATGTAATGGCTAAACTGCAGATTTGCATCACATAACTATGGAATAGTTCAAATTGAACAATTGAATTGCGATGATAACATTGTGCATTTGAATAACTTTAACGTGTAATAATCGTAATTTTGAATATGGCGGTTAAATGCAATTCTTCGCCAGATATCTATCAAATGATAGCAAATAAATCCATAAAAACAAACATTTCACATATACATTTATAGTATTGTAAATGAAACTGTAATGTGCGAAATGATTTCATACGTAGCTACCATCATAGCAAATAAAACTGTAATATTCACCATACATTCACACGTATGTGGAAGAGGTAGATATAAGCATTCCTTTTGAAATGATTTAATATGTACCTAATAGCGTAGCAAATAAAATGGTATTATACCCCATACATTTAAACATCCATGGGGTAGATGTAAATATAAATATTTTTTTTGAAATGATTTAATATGTACCTACCATTATAGCAAATAAAATTGTAAAATACACCATTCCTTTGCGCATCTGTGAGATAAATGTAAATATAGGTATTCTTTTTCAAATGATTTCATATATAGCTACCAGCTTAGCAAATAAAATGGATTTATACACCAACATTTACACATCTAGAGGATAGTTGTAAATATAAACATTTTATTTGCATTGTTTTGAGATATAAATGCCATAGTTCGAAATTTACGGTTAAGTTTCATCTTATTTGCCATATATATCACGCAATGGTCAATATAACTACAACAATTCACATATATTTATTACAGGTTTGAAAGTGGCTAAATATAACTGATAGATTTGCATTCGGGTCACTACAATATCGAATGTATTCAAATAAATGAGATTTATTTGCAAAACGTTATCGTGCGTTGTATATCTATCGTAATTAGGGACTCTCCAAGGTACGACATGCACAATAAATGTATCCAAAGGAAACCTTAACTGTATTGTTAATGTATGTGAAATGTGTGGGAAACACCAAGATTCGACATAGGCCATGAAACCATGGAACTCTAAAAACATTTACTACAGTGGTGAATTTGGGGCTGTCAATCATACAGAATACATGAACAACATTCTTAAATATAACATCAAATATGGGAATCCAATTTTATGAGCCCTACCTCTCCGATCACATCGACTTATACGTCAAATGAATGCAAATGTTACTTATAATTGCAAGCGTAAAACTTAGTGTTCAAATAATTGGAAATAAAACCATTTTATTCACCTTACATGCTGACCGTATATTAAATATAATTAAAATGACGTTTTTATGTAGTGTTATGTCCAGCTGAAGGGAATGTTTTGAGTGCTGCAAATAACCAATACCAATATCGAAATTTGTTTCATCTGTTCTATTCAATCCCTGTCATGCTATGACATTGACTCTTTAATGGCAGACTTGTACATTCCTCCCAAGGACACATAGTATGAAACATCCCATCATGTTCAAATTCCACCGTGCGCTGTTTGATCGACACTCAAAAACATCGGCACAATATTTACAATAATTTATTTTTGCTGTGATCTATTTCTGTGACATACAGAACGGGGGGCTTGCCACTCGTGTGATGCAGATGCTACAAGCTCGGAATGACGATGAGTTCATTTCCGAAATGGGTGCGGAGGTTGCCAGTTGTATCTCCCGAACTAACAGCATACGTATGTATGTGAGCATGCATGGTCTCCAATTCATCGACGACAAACATGGACATACTTGGGAGGAATCACTTAAAGTTTGGGAAAATATACCATTTAACAAGGTGGAGTTGATGATTTTAGTGAATATTATCGTGTCACAATGATGCTGTGTTTACATATATTAACAGCGTTGGCTTTTCGATTGACAGTTAAAAAAACAAACGTCAAATATTTATTAAAATATATTTTTCAGTGAGACCGAATTAACCTAATTCGTGTTTATCTGCAATTAACATGTAAAACCATGTTGGCCCATCATGGAACAAGAAACATTTCTGGTGTAAATCATGCGATGTTCACACTTAGCAAAAGTATAGAACAGTAACCTATTAACTTCCATGCTTATGGTCACATAATTTTTTGCGCAACTCGCACTGAACACCTTTGAAGTGAAAAAAAATATACTAAACAATTATCTACACAATATGCAAAAAATAAATAAGTAAATATGCAAAACAAGACTACGTGCTGAGAACACTTTATCTTAGTTTTACGAACAATCTCAATGATTTAAAAAATGAAAAAGAAAAAAAAGAAGAAAACAAACAACAGAAGAAAAGCAGCACATTGAAGATACACTGTTTCTATGGAGATGGCTCTGAGCATTAACAATCATAAAATTAGAATGGCTATACAAGATTACAAGATCTGACGGCGACCAATTGCGTACAGCATTAATTTCTTGCTGTGATGCTGGAGAGCTGCAGTATGTGGGAAAACCAGCTAACAAGCAATTTCTGTGGAATGATTTATGATTTTTTCGGTTTTACAAAGTTGGTATATGACAAAAATGAGTTTGTAGACAAATATCTGGATAAACATGTAAAATCGACACTGTAAACTCTCAAAGGGGAGTGAATGCGCGCTCCCTATACGGACACATATATCTCGTGTAAGAATTTGAAGAATTAAACGAAATAAAACTTAACAGCCCGTGCACACGACTAGTGAATGCATTGAGAAGTGGTGTTTTTTCTTTAGAAAGATAAGAGAAACATACATTCCAACTGGAAGACAAGATGGACATGTACAAGTGGTCAGCATATATCAACCTATCAAAGTTCCATAAGATATGATCAAAACACTCCTCATTATCAGGTTGAAAACTATATACGCCAAGAATATTTGAGGTTACGAAATGTAATCATCAACTTACACCAGTCCGTATCAACACATGTCCTACTTAGCAATCAAAGCTAGCAGCTCTAGAAGAATCCCAATATCTCACCATATGACCGCTTGATGCTACAGGGATGGTGCGTGCTGTGAATGTGTAATTGCTCCCGGCAGTTGCTAGAGCTCCCAGTGTTAATATATGGAAAATGTTAATAACTGGACAATGATTTTAACTGGCTAATCTGGGAGAAATTAGGCGAATTTGCTTGATAGGAAACCAGGAGTGATACATGTACACTAAAATTCGTACGCGTTTTGGCAACTCAAAAATATTATATAGAATTTTTTGAATGTGAGTTTTCGCATTTTAATTGTGAAGGAAACATTCCTAGGTTACATGTTACATTTGATAACCCTGAACACATAGGGGATATCCCGGATTTTGAAGCATTTAATGGGGAAAAATCACAAACAGTATTTAAATTTGTCTCTTATTTTAACTATTTGAAAATAATCACAATATCTATCAAAATTTATAAAACTGGATGGATGTTGCCGTGCACAATTCTCAGCCAGAAGAATTAAAAGAAATCCTCATCTATCACCCTAGGAAAGGGAGATAACCTACTAGGAAAACCAGATAAAACATGGAAAAGTCCAAAATCACCAGCGGTCTACCTTACCTAGGGATGACAAATCATGTGCTTTCCCATTTACATGTATAAGCATAGGACAAACTGTGACAAACACTACAGAGCAACCCTGGCTGAGTGCAAATGTGATCTCTCGAGCCTGGAACAGCCAGATTATGAGATATTGGGACCTCCCTGTTCTGAATTAAAAAAAATTTATAATATAGGAAAAAATAGATTTCTGTATACATACCCTTTAAACATTGAATTCAACCAAACGAGTTGAGATTTAGAGCCAGGAAATAGAGCTGTAATAATTCTGTAACGATAGCTGTAATAGCTGTATTATGGAAAATATAGAACAATACCATGTTATCAAGAAACGGAAACCTGGCAGTGAATTGTTATAGATTCGATATAAATTAATGGTATTACAAAACATAGAAAGAGAATCAGATACAAGTTAAAAGCAGCATTACCACACTTCTGCTTGACATGTAGACCGAACAAATTGTATACCGCAAATATCTTCCATAAAACTGTAGCACCACCCAACCACGCAACACAAAAACTGGGCATCCCCTAAACTTTAAAAATAGTTCAATTCATTTGACGTTGATCACAAAACAGTTGTATTGTTTGTATAACGGCTTTCCCTCTTCGACAGCTTTGCCTAAAAATCGGCGCTGTTTATACCTACCTATGGAAACTTTTGGAACATCTGACCTAATTTGACTATTTTTTTTCCAGAGTTTCAAGAAACTACTTTAAAAACTAAAGATTTCAGAACTATGCAACAAAAACACTTCTGGGTACCGATAGGTTTTAAAGAGGAACCAAAATGGAAAATAAAACGTCTGGCGGAAAGAGATCTGTTTTATTCAGGATTCTGATTCGTTTGCATTCCATTAACATTTTGGATATAGGTTTTTTTTAAATCACCTTTGGGACTTGGTTACCAATAGTTTCCGAAATATAGTTACCATAGCTACCGGCAACCCCGCGTTGATCCGTAATAATTGTCATGTTCGCTAAATATTGTTGACACTCTATCGATACATTTTTTAGAAACCTTGATATGCTGGGAAGCTAATGTTACATCAACATTCCTGCTTTTTCTCAAACGATTTATCATTTATACTTTTTATACTTACCATCGATCAGTCCAGATATCATCCAGTGGATCAAGATTTGTCCCTTTCACTTCTGTACGGTCAACATAAGATCAATACAAAGTGTAAGTGTGAGACTGGAGAGGATTCCAAAAGTCTTTTTAATTGAATGAAACTGGGGCTTGCAGTATCGATTTCGCGGTCCGTCAATACAATGATTTATTTATATGTCGTTATACTTTTCTGTTTCACAGATTTGCAAACACCATAGTTTCAAACAATGAACACAATGTACGGAATTCATAATACGAGTTGTTTGGAAGCGAGTACGGCTTATTTCGCCTTCACCTAACCGTAGCAGGACAGAGGTCACACGACCAAACACGGTGGCGTTTTACCTTCGCCCCATTGGTTAGCCTCTGTTAAGTATGTGTAAGCCTACTTTAAACAGTTCTCAACGCTTCCAAACAGCCCGAACCCATCCTATTAAGAGCTATGTACACGAATTATAACTATACACACATGATTATCTTCAGGATGTTTGCTCATCTCATCCGATTATCACTTCCAAACGTCCCACTCCATCGGATAATCTACAGGATGTTACATCATCTCATCCGATTACAAGTTACGTCATCGGATAGTCTACAGGATGTTACATCATCTCATCCGATTACAACTTACGTCATCGGATTACACCACGTTATGTCATCTAATCGGATTAACACTTCCAGACGGTCACTACCACTCCCATTAGGTCCTTATTACTACTAAGGCATTCCTACGACGACTAGGTGCGAAACATGAATTTAGATGTGAAAGATTTTCACAGTATTTTGAGACAAGCTGTGCTTTTCCATATCATTGTTCGAATTTAAAATAAATGTATCATGACCCACATGTAGTATGTCGCGCGCTATCATATGGTTGTACATTTATCTACCATCATATATTTGGTAAGTTTGACAGAAGCTATAACAAAATAATTCATACATACTGCTACTTCCATAATTCGAACAACAGCTAATGACTGCACACTACGTAAAAATCTGAAGATATACTTGATCACTATCATAATAGTGACATTTATCACTATGGTTAAAACCCTGGAACAATGGGACTGGGACACAGAGAATGCGGCTACAGTTGCCGGACCGCTCAGTAAGGCGCCATCATGATTTAAATAAGATAGGTACAAAAGATAAGTCAAAGTCTTGCCAGGTATCTAAATTGCTGCATATGAAACAAATTGACAACAGATATAATGATGCTGGTTGAGGAATATTGACACAACATAACACGTTTGGCTTAATAGTGATATGGTAGTGCAGGTGGGGGAATCCGTGGGAAGTAAACCCCATGCAGGACTTATTCAAATCAAGTGGTGAAAATTGTCCACTTTCATAACAACTAAATGGAGATATAATAAACTGATTTAAAGCATGTTTATTCATAAAGCTATATGCAAAAAAGTCACTAAACCAGTTAAAATTGTTCTTGGGTTCTAAAATTTTGCAAGAAGTGGACAAAGGCTTCAATAGGCCTCTCGCACGGCACATTTCAGCTCTTCAAGTCAGGTGAATTCGGATCCCAATTATCCTAATTAGGGTGCTCTCCAGGGATTCTTCTCGACAGAAAGTAAACAATGGGTCCGTTTTTCGGTCACTAATTGTCGTAAAATCTCCAATCCAAATCATTCGCATGTATCTATTTTCTGAAAGTGCCGGATTAAACTATTATTTCAAGACACAGTACTGATAGTACTGATATGTTATAAAACGTTGAATCTCGGACATTCCCCACGAAGCATGCTTTCTTTTCCTAGAAATCTCTCTCGAAAGTGTCGGATTCCGCCAAATATCCAGAAAAAACTGTAAAAGCAATTTCAATGCAATTTCTGTCCCGTATTCCAGGTCCGGTGTCAAATTGAAAAGGCGAAAAAGTAGGGATCAATTTACCCATTTTTGTCAGATTTTCTCACTGTAATTGAATCATGATTTCTAAGCACATTCAAGGGCATAACTGAGGCAGGACAACATTCATTCCAAGACCCTGATTACTGTGTAAACGAATCCAGCCATCGATCCGTGCTCGTTTGCATCACTGACAATGCTGAACAGGGTGGTATTATCGATATAAGTTATTAAGAAGGCAATACTAATATGATAACAGAACACGGACGGTCTACCCTATTATGAAATTAGACTGAGGCCATTGCAACAAAACTGTGGAGTTTGATAGAAAGATAAAGTTCTATACGTAAGGTAAATCTCAAATCCGAATCCACCGCATTGTCTTCTGGGAGCTTGAATCCTCGGAGCTTGGAACTTGGAACTTCGGAACTGGGAACTAGGAAACTTCGGAAGTGTGAAACTTGTTCGAGGGTGTTCTGGTTTGGAATTGACGTTTGTTATGTTCTCGGCTATGTTGTTTAAGGAAATCCAAATTTCCAAACGTCAATGTCTAAACATTCGTCGATAAAAAGTGTTGAGCAAGGACCTGGTCTGACACCGCAGAGGACATTGCTAGAGCCCATTACTCTGAGTACATGGAGTAGCAGGAAGCAGAATTGAGTATTGGAGTTTAATGAAACAATGAACATGGATGAGCAGGCTAGTGAAGGGAGAAGTTTTTGCAGAACTGTGAAATGGCGTCCGACTGTCCGAAATTCAGTCTTGGAAGTGACCTGAATTCATGGAGCAGGCCCGTGATTTAAAACGGGAGAAGAAAATAAAGGACACTTGGACTCGAGACGGTACAATTATTGTGAGGCATCTCGATGACACAACTACCAGTCTAAGAACCGAATCGGACTTATCTGACCTGCAAAAGTCTCTTCGACTTGTAGTTGTCTTGAAAGCTGGCACTGCTATGGGCTCATTTGAGTAATGAAAGCCTGTACCCATAAAATTAAACTGTATACGAAATGAACATCTCTACTTTGATTTGAATGAACAGTTTGGACAATTATCTTGATATTACAGTTTTCTAACACTGTCCAACAGTCTACTATGCACAATTTTAATTTACAGTATATTTCAATCTACTTACTCAGAATCTACAAATATACCGGCTAAAATAAGTCTAAGCACCGAGTCTGACATATCTGACCTGCAAAAGTCGCTTCGATCTGGCACTCCTATGGGCTCATTTGAGTAAGGAAGCCTATATCCATAAAATTAAACTGTCTATGAAATGATAATTTCTACTTTCATTTGAACAGTCAATTTGAACAATTGTCTTTCATATTACAGTTTCTTAACACTGTCCAACAGTCTACTATGCACACATTTAATTTACAGTATATTTCAACCACCTTACTCAGAATCTAAAAATATACCGGGTAAAGTATAGCCTGACGATGAAATGGACGTGCCTAGCACGAAATGAACATACCCACTATGAAATGAACAATTTGCTATTGCGTCTCAAGTATTTGCCGACAAATTAATACTTCTGCTCCGACCAGGGTCTACCCGGGCTTTCACACTCAAAAGTTCCTTTGAGACTTGTTTGCTCTCCCAAATGTTTATTTTACTTATATTATTTATTAGTTTATGCTATGTAGCTTTAATAAGTTCCACTTCACACATTCATTGCTATATCGTCTATTCAATTACAATTGTCCAGTACTGTTTATCTTTTCGAGAATTACGTCTTTTGCGTGCTCATGATCCTGCAAGATGTCTTGCCGCACTCCAGTTTGATTGGCTCGTGAGAGATAATGGGTAATAGTCTCGACTGTTATCGTGCGGCAATTGGACTGTTTGGTCGCTGTTTTTCTTCAACCGCCTTTTTCTATTTAAAAATTTTGAACTTCGCGAAACTTTTCGGATTCGGTGGTACGTGTTTTCGGACATTAATTATGATACTTTCGGCCCTTATGAAAGCAAATGTCACTAATTTTTGGATATTTTCTATCTTGTTGATACTTTCCGGTGATATAGAGTCAAACCCAGGTCCAGAAAATGATCATAAAATGTCAATTGTGCACAACAACGTTTGTGGACTTGTCGAAAAACTTCACTTGGTTGAAGCTAATCTTAGCAAATTTGATATTGTAACCATTACCGAAAGTCACTTGACTCCACTTGTAGAGACGAGTAAGATAGTGCTCCCGGGTTTTCAGGAGCCTTATCGCAAAGACCGTAATCATGCATGGGGTGGGGTATGTGTTTATGTTTCACAAAACATTATGAGCAAGCGTAAACTTGAATACGAAAGTAGTGATTTAGAAATCATCTGGATAGAGCTTCAAGATAGCCCCAAAACTCTATTGTGTACTATTTATCGACCTCCAAATACACCAGTCGATAAATGGCAATTGATTTCCGATAATATTTCCAATGTTCGTGATTCTAATCCCAATACCAATATTATAGTTATGGGTGATCTGAACGACGATCTATTAAACACTAATAAATTCCACGTACGCGACATAATTAACTCCCTTGGTTTTACTCAGGTAATAACAGAACCAACCCGTCCAGTCTCAAATTCTCTCCTTGATCCGATTATCTGTAATATGCAACAACTTGTCTGCGATAGTGGCGTCTTGGTACCCTTTTGTAGTGACCACTCTCCAGTTTTCATTCTTTTAAACTCTCGTATCCCTAGGCCGAGCTCTTTTAAGCGTTTAATTTGGAACTACGACAAGGCTGATTGGGATAAATTTCGTGATATCCTTGCAAATGCAAACTTGGACGACCTACTAGATGAGAGTGATGTAGATACCTGGTGCCAACGTTTTACATCTACCATTATTAAGGCATCAAAAGAAATCATTCCTAACAAATATGTATATATGCACCCGAATGACAAATCTTGGATAACAAGTAAAATTAAACATGAAATGAGAATCCGTGACAAACTCTTTAAGCAATCAAGGGTCTCCAAAACGGAAAACAACGTTGTGCTTTTCAAGCGACAAAGAAATTACGTAAATTCACTCGTTCGTTCCGCGAAAGAAGATAATAAGACAAAAACAGCAGAGAAAATTGAGATTGGTAGGGTTGGTTCTAAGGATTGGTGGAAGTTGAGCAAATCGTTTTTGAAGGACGGCAATGTCAACTTCAGCGAAATTCCACCGCTTGAGAGAAATGATGGTTCTTTTGCACATGGGAGTGCGGAAAAAGCTGAAATTCTAAATTCATTTTTTACAAGTATTGCTAGTATTGATGATTCGAATGTTCAATTGCCTCCTTTATCCATGTACACTGCTAATTCTTTAGACTCATTTATTATTACCCCTACTGATGTATTTGATATATTGTCTAACCTGAACACTACCAAAGCTATAGGACCAGATAAAATTAGCCCGAAATGCTTGTTCGAATCAAGAAATGTATTGTCACCAATACTTGCCCGTTTTTTTAACCAATCGTTGAAAAGCTCTAAATTTCCGACCGATTGGAAACTTGCAAATGTTACACCGCTATATAAAAAAGGTGAGCGTCACACATCTAGCAATTATCGTCCAATATCACTTTTAAGCTGTCTTAGCAAAGTGATGGAAAGAGTCGTATTTAAATATATATATAATTACTTAAGGCATGATATAACTCCATGCCAATCCGGTTTCCTCCCTTCACAATCTACCGTTACTCAACTGCTAGATATTTATTTCGATTTGACCAAAGCACTTGATGAGCAGAAGGAAGTGCTTTTCTTATTTTTCGATATATCCAAAGCCTTCGATAGAGTTTGGCATAAAGGCCTCGTTCACAAATTAAAACAATTTGGCATTTGCGGTAGTCTTTTGACCTGGTTTGAAAGTTACCTTATGAGCCGTTGCCAGCGTGTCGTCATTCAAGGCAAGGAATCTACAATTTTACACCTCCATGCGGGCGTACCACAAGGTTCAGTTCTTGGTCCCCTTTTATTTCTCTTATTTATAAATGACTTACCTGCTAACATCGTTAACAATATACGCCTTTTCGCAGATGACACGTGTTTATATATTATTTCCGATGACTTGTATTCACAGCTTGATTCTATCAATCGGGACTTGGGAAAAATTACCGAATGGGCAAAAACATGGCTGGTGGACTTCAACTCATCTAAAACTGTTTCACTCCTAGCATCATTGCGGCAGTTACCGTCCTCCATTGTATTATCTTTTCAAAATTCAACCCTTCTAGAATCAGCGAACCATAAGCACCTTGGTGTCATATTGAACAATAAGGCCAACTGGAATGACCATATTGAAGATCTTGTGTATAAAGCTCAGAAAAAACTGTCAATATTTAAGGGTTTAAAATATATACTAAATCGAAAATGTCTGGAAATCATGTACAAAAGTTTTCTAAGGCCGAGTTTGGAATATGCCGACGTCGTTTGGGACAATCTTACTCAAACATCTGCTATTAGACTTGAAAATATACAAAAAGACGCACTTCGAACTATAACCGGAATAACATGTAGTGCTAGTACCGAATCATTAAATGAGGAAGCTGGATTTAAGCCTCTGTCAATGAGACGAAAGGAGCACAGACTGGAAATGTTTTATCGAGTTGTAAATGGGATGACACCAGCTTCTCTGTTCGCCCATCTTCCTGTTATGGCAAATGAACGAAACCCCTATAATATTCGTAATGCAGATTTATTTACCCCATATAGGTGCCGAACTCAGTTATTTCAGAGATCCTTTTTCCCGACCACTCTTCGTGATTGGAATTTACTGCCCACCCCAATAACAAGCTCCCCAACATTAGCGATATTTAAAAGTAGATTGCAAAACATGACACGCATACCCCACCCTCCGCCTTGGTATTACGTTTGTTCTCGAAAAGAAAACATTATCTTATGTCGCCTGCGAAATGGTTGTAGCAATTTAAAAACTCACTTGTTCGATAACTTCCTGTCCAATTCCGCTTTATGCAATTGTAGAAATGCAGACGAAACCATTGAACATTTCTTTTTTCACTGTCCTTTATTCCGAGAGCAAAGAGTTTCACTTTTAAGTGACCTCGAATTTTTTTACCAGTTTTCGCGCGTGCCACCCGCTTTATTTCTGCTGCTAGGCGACCCCGAGCAAAATATCGAAACAAATACTAGTATTTTCTGTGCATTAGGAAAATTTGTTGCTTCCTCTAAACGGTTTGCCTGATTTATTTGTGCTATCATCATCACTTCAAATCCTATTTCTTTTGCGGCCAGCCAGACTTGATGACTTGCGCAGAGCACGCAGATGTTTTTCTCAACCATAGTTTCTGGACATTAATTAATTTCAATCTTTTTGATAAATTTTCTATTTTGATATTCACGTTAAACGCCATTACCTTATTTATATGTAAATAATCTGCTTTATTGCAATCTTTATTTGTACGAATATACTGTGTACTGGGGAGACGTCCTGATAAGCATATGCTTATTTCGCTCCCTGTTGCCATTGAGCAAATAAAGTTACTTAAACCATGGAGCAGGCAAGATTTCTGCTTGACCAGGTCAGTGGAGATAAAGATACAGGATGCGGCTGAATTAGCTTCTTCGGCATACTGACTATATAGTGGCCTGGCTTTGGAGGGAAGCACAAAGGTTATCAACTGCAGCTAGGTAAAGGGTGATGTTAAGGAGAACAGGTCAGGAGTTCGGACAGATAGCTGTTATTTGTAAACAAAGTTCAATGAACTGAGCTACTATCTACAGACAACACAAAACCAAATATTCGTTTATAAGTGTTTAAAACAAGGGGAACATTTATATTTGACAAATGTGATGCTATACTCAGTGCAGTCTAATGAGCTGTAGCGTAAATTGTCGTCGTGCAGTCGTCAGGACAACGCGCTAGCTCAAAACAGACAGTGTTATATATATTGTCACACGAGGAATGTGGGGTTGGAGGTTGGGCACACCGACTTAAGGTTTTGAACAATATCCTGGCGTATATCCCAATTGAAGCCACAGGCTGAGAGCCCCATGTACGACAAAGATTCATACGCTGCTTTAACCCTATCTGGCCTGGGCGATTTGGGGTGTGCCGGGGAGAGGGCAGGCGGAAAGTGCCCCTCCCCTCTATATATTTTCCCTACCGCTAAGGCTAGTGGGCTGAAACTTGGCACACTATATCTTTTGGTCAAGCTCTACAAGAAAATGTAAAAAACAAAATTCAAGATGGCCGCCATAATGACGTCACTGTGACGTCATTTACAAAAAGTGCGTTTTTGGACGATTTTTTCTGTCAGAATTTTCCAATTTTTCATTTTTTTTTTTTTTCGCAGAAACTGCATGATAAATTAGTAAAAAATAATCTGATATGAAATAAAATAAGGTTTACACACTTTTCCATAAAGAAAAGCAAAAAATTTGAAGAAATATGATGAAAACATCACTTTTCTGGTACCCCACATGGCCGCGATTTTGAATTTACTCATGATCCTCTGCTCGGGAGGTCATGCAAATAGGCTCAAAATGACTCCAATATGATAATCGAAAAAGTCACAGAGTTTCAGCTCTCAATTTTTTGTCGTTCCGAAGATAGAAGCGAAAAACCAACCAGGTAGGGTTGAGTGGTAGTTGTGTAAGGGATAGAGAGTAGACTGTATACATGAGAACATCTGGTTCAATGAGAATATGTGCGAACGCTGAGCAAATACTTCAGAGCAATTCAAGATTAAAAAACTAAGGGCTAATATCCTTAAATGATGTTCAAAGTGGCATTAAGTGTCATGTGGAGCAAAGACACATAGACTGTCATTTTATCACTTGATAGATTAAATGCTAACAATCATGACTCTGATAAGTGATTTATTAGCTGAAGGCTTACCTGGGGGTAAACTTTGACGATTTGTTTTTATTGCGCAGTTCTTATGTACTATATCGATTCTATTTCCAGGTGAGAATATTTTGGTGAATAAAGCTTTGCCTAGGTGCAATATTAGCCTTCAAATTCTTATTATGAGTGTCAATTTTTTCAACTGTTTGAACGGAAATCCGTTAAGCTGGCAGTTCACACTTGACTCACACATTACTGCAGGGATCATCAGTATCAGTTAATAGGCTCTTACGGTAAGCGATCCAAATATACGATCATCTTTCGATTAACGATCGACCCCATTTTTTCGGGAGATTTACGATCGGATATTCTAACTGATTTACAATCACCCAAATATTCTAAAATGGGACGATCTAACTTAAATTCGATCGCACAAGGTCGGCAATAGCTAGAATGAATATGAACAGATACGCGAAATTATGCGCGAGATCGGCAGTATCGACGCATACGCAAAATGGAGCGTATCTGTTCATCGCTATCATTCCATTGTTTGATTTTCCCAGTTTTTTTTTCAGTAAAAGCGTTTATTTTTGGCAAAGTATTTATCATGGGGGTTCGATATTTGGCATGGTTAGTTTGAACTATGTACCTTAGTTTTGTAAATGTTGTTCTGCGCTGGGATATTAATGTTCATAGTGTGGTCGTCACATTTTATCCAATTATGGTCATTTAAAAGCACATTATATTCCATAGAAAAGGATTCGACCCACATTTTGAGAAAAAAACCCTGAGGCACTAATATTTTGTAGAAGTGTTGATCTACTCTGCGAAGTTAACAATTTAATGGAAAATTTTGAACTTCTCGAAAAATAAACGTTTGAAAATTACAATGATGTGTATGTTCTACGTGTTCATAGTTCTCACAATAAGACGACAAATGCTAGTGGGTGTGTGGAAATCCGAGTTAGGTGCAGGATTGGCTTTTTTTTAGATACTTTTCAAATTTCCTATGCTTTAACATGGGGCTAAATAGCATACTTGGCAATATTGTGCAGATAGTTTTGCTAAACTCCGTAGTAGGCAGAAAAGTGAGTTACTTTAATAGCATCTATATTCAATATTTAGCACTTTTATAATCTAGTCTAATTAGAAGAGATTCGCATTAAAATATCTGTATCACCGTGCCGGAGAAAGCACAATATATTCAATATTTAGCACCTTTATAATATCATCTAATTAGAATATATTCGCATTTATATATGTAGGTGACGTTTGAGAACAGACAATATATTGAATATTTAGCACTTTGATAATATCATCTAATTAGAAGAGATTCGCAGTTAAATATCTATCTGGGGTTTGAAGAAAGACAATATATTCAATATTTAATATCTTTATAATATCATATAATTATAAGAGATTCGCAGTTAAATATGTACTTGGCGTCCGAGAGAGACGATATATTCAATATTTAGCACCTTTATAATATCATCTAATTCGAAAAGATTCGCACTTAAATATGTAGCTGGCGTCTGGAAAAAGACAATATATTCAATATTTAGCACTTTTATAATCTATGCTAAATAGAAGAGATTCGCAGTTAAATATCCACAAGAGTCCTTTCGGAGAGAAGACAATATATTCAATATTTAGCACCTTTATAATATCATCTAATTAGAATATAATTTGATTGTTGCAATCAAAGACCAAAGGAAGATGTTGTTTTTGGCTTTTTGTTTCTTTCGAAATTTCATTGAAAGGGACCGATTGTCTCTGAAACACCTTCGGTCATCGTTGAATGATTGGGTTGTTGTGCCAGTAAGTCTGAATGCATGTCAGCTGTCTGCATCAGTGGGGTTGCCTTTATATTGCCCGTTCTGTAGGCACCAATCAAGCTTTACCTGGGACTGTCTTAAACAGCCTATATACCAGCACATGCGCGTTGTTTAACCAGGAAGAACGATAAAATAATCTGTTATTGTCTGAGTGGAGTTGCACAGACCACAAATGAAAATGTACTTGCGACTGTCTTAAAAATCCTTATATACCAGCACATGCGCGTTGTTTAACCAGGAAGAACGATCGAATAATCCCTGTTAATACCAGCAAAGAATGTGCAATTGGGACTGCCTTAAACCTCCTTATTCACCAGCCCATGCAAGTTTGAAAATATGTAGCATTTGTGCTAATTATACAATATATTTTCTTTAAGGAGAGGCAGTCGGACATTTTGGAGCTGCGATTTAGAAGAAATATTCAATATTTATCATGGCTGCAATTTAGAAGAAATATTCAATATTTAGCATTTGTGCTAATTATACAATATATTTTCTTTCGGGAGAGGCAGTCCGACAATTTGCGTTTGCGAGTTATCATAAAAATTGAATATTTCTTCTGGCTGCAATTTAGAAAACATATTCAATATTTAGCATTTGTGCTAATTATACAATATATTTCCTTTGGGAACAGCCAAATCAAAGTGCTAACTAGCAGTAATCCTAGAAATTATCTTCAAAGTAGCACACCCCTTTCTAAATATCAATGATTTTAGAAATTATTTGCGAAGTAGCAGATCTGCTAAATAGCATGCGAGACAATAATAACCATTCCTGCACCTTAATGGGAAATCCGCTCATACAACTCACAAGCCCTTAATTGCTTGAATAAAACGCCGTTAATCCTACAGAATAAAGAGATTATTATATGCCTCCAGAGACTTGAACAGGGAGAGGGGGGGCCCATGTGTAAACTCGAACAATCCTGTAAACCTTGATTGTATGCGATCCTGGTAAATCGGTATTCTTTCAGTATGTATCCCATAGACAGTTCTCGAATGTCCTACTCTGTAAAGCTATGGTCGGCAATCCACATTAAATGGAATTTATACGTGTACCACTTTGATGCTCCACCAGTAATCTACAAAATATCCGGGATGTCAGGCAAAATGAAATGCTTTCTACAAAAGTGACCATATTAATTCGTATTTGAAAGCTATTTGCTACCACATCGCATATTTCCTCAGTGTGGGGTATTTCTGCTTGGAATAAAATGTGGAAATTAAACACAGTAGTATCGATACACATGTTGTGTGTCATTCTGGCCGTTTGCAATTGCTTTAAATCCATTCTCTAACACAACTGCAAGTAGTAGTTAAAAGCTAAAAACGGTCGTATTGACCTCTTTGCACTTAAACTTGAGGGGTAACTCTTGATTTCCCTAAAGAATCCGACAGGGGCCGCCACCAGCTCAAGAGAGCTCATACCAGTTACCTCGCTCACTTTCTTCGCCCCATCGTTTCTGCTCAAAACGCCGCCCTGGGCCCACATTTAGCTCATCAGATGCCTCCCCCTTCAAAGCTGCCAATGATACCATGTTTGCTCCCACGTGGGACGGAATATTCTCGAGCGATAGTATTTTTTATAATGAATATGGAAGAATCGTGGAAGAGGACCCGGGCTTTCTTGTTAAAAACTACAAAAAGTGCATCATTGTAATGCACTTTTGTGGTTTTTGGCAAATGCCGGGTTATCTTCCCTGATTCGAACATTTGCATATTAAATCTATACGAGAAAATGCCTGTATGGGGTATGGATGATCCGATGGGGTCGTATGAGGTATCATTGTGAAGCTTATGTGAGGGGGCATCTGATGGGCTGGGTGTGGGGTTGAAATAGCGTCATTCTGCGCATGCGCGGTGGACAAAGGGTATGGGAATAGACGTTTTGGAGCTAGGGGAGCCACTAATGGTCCGATTGGGTCGAGTGAGGTATCAAAGTGAAGCATTCGTGAAGGGGCATCTGATGGACTGGGTGTGGGGTTGAAATATCGTCATTCTGCGCATGCGCGGTGGACAAAGGGTATGAAAATAGACGTTTTGGGATGTAGGGGAGCCCCTAATGGTCCGATGGAGTCGTATGAGGTATCAATGTGAAGCCTATGTGAGGGGGCATCTGACTGGACTAGTGGCTCGGGCGTTGTCACCATTCTGCGCATGCGCAGACAGGGAATTGTGGGAAAAGGATATGGAAATAGACGTTTTGGGGTCGATGGGGGCCCACTAATGGTCCGATGGAGTCGTATGGGGTATCACTGTGAAGCAGACATGAGGGGGTATCTGACTGGACTAGTGTCTCGGGCGTTGTCTCCATTCTGCGCATGCGCAGACAGGGAATTGTGGGAAAAGGGTATGGAAATAGACGTTTTGGGGTCTGGGTGAGCCACTAGTGGTCCTATGCAGTCGAGTGAGGTATCCCTGTGAAGCCTATGTGAGAGGGCATCCGCCTGGACTAGTGTCTCGGCCGTTGTCAACAGTCTGCGCATGCGCAAACAGGGAATTGTGGGAAAAGGGTATGGAAATAGACGTTTTGGGATCTAGGGCAGCCACTAATGATCCGATGGAGTCGAGTGAGGTATCAATGTGAAGCATTCGTAAAAGGGCATCTGATGGGCCGGGTGTGGGGTTGAAATAGCGTCATTCTGCGCATGCGCGGTGGACCAAGGGTATGGAAATAAACGTTTTGGGGTCTAGGGCATCCAATAATGGTCCGATGGAGTTGATTGAGGTATCAATGTGAAGCCTATGTGAGGGGGCATCCGATGGGGTGGGTGTGGGGTTGGAATATCGTCATTCTGCGCATGCGCGGTAGACCAAGTGTATGGAAATATACGTTTTGGGGTCGAGGTGGGCCACTATTGGTCCTATGGAGTCGTATGAGGTATCAATGTGAAGCACACATGAGGGGGCATCCGTCTGGGCTAGTGTCTCGGCCGTTGTCAACATTCTGCGCATGCACAGACAGGGAATTGTGGGAAAAGGGTATGGAAATATACGTTTTGGGGACCACATGGGCCACTATGGGTCCTATGGAGTCGTCTGAGGTATCCATGTGAAGCATTCGTGAAGGCGCATCCGACGGAGTGGGTAACACGTGGAACTGACGTCATTCTGCGCATGCGCAGTAGACCAAGTGTATGGAAATAGACGTTTTGGGGTCTAGGTGGACCACTAATGGTCCAATGGAGTTGAGTGAGGTATCAATGTAAAGCACACATGAGGGAGCAGCCGCCTGGACTAGTGTGTCGTCCGTGTTCGACATTCTGCGCATGCGCAGACAGGGAATTGTGGGAAAAAGGTATGGAAATAGACGTTTTGGGATCGAGGTGAGCCCCTAGTGAGCCGATGGAGTCTGATGAGGTATCGTTGTGAAGCATTCGTGAAGGAGCATCCGCCTGGACAAGTGTGTCGTTCGTGTTCAACAGTCTGCGCATGCGCAGACAGGGAATTGTGGGAAAAGTGCATTGGAAGGAACGTGTTGGGGTCTAGGTGGGCCACTAATGGTCTGATTGAGTCGAATGAGGTATCAATGTGATGCATACGTGTGGGCGCATCCGCCTGGGTGGATGGGTGTTAGGAATATCGTCATTCTGCGCATGCGCAGGCAGCCCGTAGTATGGAAATAGACATTTTGAGGCCGATATGGACCTCTATTGGTCCGAATGTGTCTAGGGAAGTGTTATTTTGTAGCACTCGGGGTGTAGACCACGACTTGAAGGGATGTCCACGTCACCTGTGACGTCACTGGTGACGTCATCAGTGAGAGTAGTAGCGAAAGCGGGAGTTTCGGAGGTGCAATGGAGAGCATTTGGAGTAGATAACGGCCTATTTTTCCATCCACCTAACTGGTAGAGTTACCTGTGAGTGTGAGTGTATGCGCGCGTGAGTGAGTGAGTGAGTGAGTGAAGCGTGCACAACGCCCGTGAGGCGTCCCCAACGCCCGTCTTAACGCATGGACGCACTAACGACGGTGAGTGAGTGAGTGAGTGAGTGGGATCCTACTGGACTAATGTATCGTCCGTTTTCATCATTTTGCGCATGCGCAGTATGGCCGTCGTATAGAAAGCAGGCATTTTGGGGATTCGTGGAGGTTTGTTGAGTGGTTGACCATCCCTGGTCAAATGGACCGTGTGGGGTATCAGTGTGAAGCTCTGGTAGGAAAAGTGAAAATTGCCCCTTATTTGTGGGGCGCTCACTTCCGGTTGTGTGGGGCGCTGCCCTCAGCCAATCAGAAGCGAGTATTTTGACCCGGTGCATTATGGGACATATCCAAAATGGCCGCATCGGCCTTCTGGTTCAAGATGGCGGCACGTCCGGTGTCGAAAACTGACCATTTTGTCGCAATGTGGTCATCTGGTGTCGAAAACTGGACCTTGTATGGGTCCCGCCTAATTTGGTGTAGAGATAGACCACTATTGGTCCGAATGCGTCCTGTGGGGTGTCATCTTGTAGTTCTCGGAGTGCAGACCACGATTTGAAGGATGTTCACGTCATCTGTGGTGTCATTGGTGACGTCATCAGTAGGAGTAGTAGCCAAAGTGGGCATTTTGCAGCAGTGAAAGAAGGTATTTGGTGTAGAGATGGACCACCCTTGGTTCGAATGTGTCGTGGGAAGTGTCATCTTGCAGTTCTCGGGGTGTAGACTCCATTTGGGGAATGTCCACAGCATCTGTGACGTCATCGGTGACGTCATCAGGACGAGTAGTAGCGAAAGAACAGGTTTTATAATTGGCTCAGTGCCAATTTTTCCCCACGATTTGGACTGATGAGGGACACATGTTCATTCCTATATTTACAGACACTACCACCACCACCACCACCACCACCACAACCACCACACACCACGTGACGGTGGTCAACGCCCGGTGATGGTGGTGGTAGCTCCCGTCTGGCAGAGCTCTTGGATCGGAGCTCTTGGAGCTCAAAGCTTGTGGAGCTCAGAGCTCGGAAATGACGTCATCGCATGCATGCGCGCGTACCTGTGGTGCACCCTGTACCCTATAGCCCGTAGGGAATAGGGTACACCAGGGTGCGGGTGCAGCACAAGTACGCGCGCATACATGCTTCTGATTGGCTGAAGGCAGCGCTCCACACAACCGCAAGTGAGCGCCCCACAAATGAGGGGCAATTTCCACTTTTCCTACCAGAGCTTCACACTGATACCCCACACGGTCCATTTGACCAGGAATGGTCAACCACTCAACAAACCTCCACGAATCCCCAAAATGCCTGCTTTCTATACGACGGCCATACTGCGCATGCGCAAAATGATGAAAACGGACGATACATTAGTCCAGTAGGATCCCACTCACTCACTCACTCACCGTCGTTAGTGCGTCCATGCGTTAAGACGGGCGTTGGGGACACCTCGCGGGCGTTGTGCACGCTTCACTCACTCACTCACTCACTCACACGCCCGCATACACTCACACTCACAAGTAACTCTACCAGGTAGTTGGATGGAAAAATAGGCCGTTATCTACTCCAAATGCTCTCCATCGCACCTCCGAAACTCCCGTTTTCGCTACTACTCTCACTGATGACGTCACCAGTGACGTCACAGGTGACGTGGACATCCCTTCAAGTCGTGGTCTACACCCCGAGTGCTACAAAATAACACTTCCCTAGACACATTCGGACCAATAGTGGTCCATATCGACCTCAAAATGTATATTTCCATACTACGGCCCGCCTGCGCATGCGCAGAATGACGATATTCCTAAAACCCATCCACCCAGGCGGATGCGCCCACACGTATGCATCACATTGACACCTCATTCGACTCAATCAGACCATTAGTGGCCCACCTAGACCCCAAAACGTTCCTTCCAATGCACTTTTCCCACAATTCCCTGTCTGCGCATGCGCAGACTGTTGAACACGATCGATACACTTGTCCAGGCGGATGCTCCTTCACGAATGCTTCACAACGATACCTCATAAGACTCCATCGGCTCACTAGGGGCTCACCTCGACCCCAAAACGTCTATTTCCATACCCTTTTCCCACAATTCCCTGTCTGCGCATGCGCAGAATGTCGAACACGGACGACACACTAGTCCAGGCGGCTGCTCCCTCATGTGTGCTTTACATTGATACCTCAGTCAACTGCATTGGACCATTAGTGGTCCACCTAGACCCCAAAACGTCTATTTCCATACACTTGGTCTACTGCGCATGCGGAGAATAACGTCAGTTCCACGTGTCACCCACTCCGTCGGATGCGCCTTTACGAATGCTTCACATGGATACCTCATACGACTCCATAGGACCCATAGTGGCCCATGTGGAATCCAAAACGTATATTTCCATACCCTTTTCCCACAATTCCCTGTCTGCGCATGCGCAGAATGTTGAAAACGGCCGAGACAATAGCCCAGGTGGATGTCCCCTCATGAGTACTTCACATTGATACCTCATACGACTCCATAGGACCAATAGTGGCCCACCTCGACCCCAAAACGTCTATTTCCATACCCTTGGTCTACCGCGCATGCGCAGAATGACGATATTCCAACCCCACGTCCACCCCATCGGATGCCCCCTCACATAGGCTTCACATTGATACCTCACTCAACTCCATCGGACCATTAGTGGCTGCCCTAGACCCCAAAACGTTTATTTCCATACCCTTGGTCCACCGCGCATGCGCAGAATGACGCTATTTCAACCCCACACCCAGCCCATCAGATGCCCTTTTACGAATGCTTCACATTGATACCTCACTCGACTCCATCGGATCATTAGTGGCTGCCCTAGATCCCAAAACGTCTATTTCCATACCCTTTTCCCACAATTCCCTGTTTGCGCATGCGCAGACTGTTGACAACGGCCGAGACACTAGTCCAGGCGGATTCCCTCTCACATAGGCTTCACAGTGATACCTCACTCGACTGCATAGGACCACTAGTGGCTCACCCAGACCTCAAAACGTCTATTTCCATACCCTTTTCCCACAATTCCCTGTCTGCGCATGCGCAGAATGGAGACAACGCCCGAGACACTAGTCCAGTCAGATGCCCCCTCATGTGTGCTTCACAGTGATACCCCATACGACTCCATCGGACCATTAGTGGCCCCCCTCGACCCCAAAACGTCTATTTCCATACCCTTTTCCCACAATTCTCTGTCTGCTCATGCGCAGAATGGTGACAACGCCCGAGCAACTAGTCCAGTCAGATGCCCCCTCACATAGGCTTCACATTGATACCTCATACGACTCCATCGGACCATTAGGGGCTCCCCTACATCCCAAAACGTCTATTTCCATACCCTTTGTCCACCGCGCATGCGCAGAATGACGATATTTCAACCCCACACCCAGCCCATCAGATGCCCCTTCACGAATGCTTCACTTTGACACCTCACTCGACCCAATCGGACCATTAGTGGCTCCCCTAGCTCCAAAACGTCTATTTCCATACCCTTTGTCCACCGCGCATGCGCAGAATGACGCTATTTCAACCCCGCACCCAGCCCATCAGATGCCCCCTCACATAAGCTTCACAATGATACCTCATACGATCCCATCGGATCATCCATACCCCATACAGGCATTTTCTCGTATAGATTTAATATGCAAATGTTCGAATCAGGGAAGATAACTCGGCATTTGCCAAAAACCACAAAAGTGCATCAAGAGTTACCTCCCTTTAGCGGGGAGCTCTCTTGAGCTGGTGGCGCCCCCTGTCGGATTCTTTAGGGAAATCAAGAGTTACCCATCAAGTTTAAGTGCAAACAGGTCAATACGACCGTTTTTAGCTTTTAACTACTACTACTGCACTGCTTGGATGCTCGAGTGATATAATCTAGGTTGACGAAATAATATTACAGTGGTCTTCCTGGCTAATGTGAATTTCGGACATTGAAACTAGTATTGGTCACAGTTTTAGCAGTGTTGTGGCTGTTCATATTTACTTTACTGTTGACCAAAAGGAAAGATTAAGCTGCAGAGGATAGGTGTGCTGAACTGGTCTCAAGGTAGTAAACAGGAAATGGATGAATAGTCATCGAACCATCCCGGTGAGTTGGGGTATCATGCGAGGATAAGTCTATATAACTAGGTTAATGGTCAGTCTTACAGCGGGGTTGCGTGCAGGCTTCGTTCGGTTCTGGCCTTGGATGTACCAACCGTGCCCGTGAAGCGCCAGTTTTAGTCTTTTAGCCGCGTACAGCGTGCAGGTACCCCTCCGTGCCCCATGTTCCCAAAAATCTGGAGCTCTCAAAATATCGAGAGAGCATTGAACGAAGCAATGTCTTACATTCATTTCCAGTATGTGCCAGTGTATTAAAGGGGAAAATTTTGGGAACTGGGGCATATAGATCTGGAATCAACCATCCCCAAGTACATGTTGAAATGGAAATGTTTCCCCGGGGCTAGGGGCCGTATGAACACATGTACTTCAAGATCCTCATGATACTCATATGAACAGTCACAATCAAAGCGTGACTGAGAACATCATTCTTTAGATGACGACTTCACAACGAATATTATGGATTAAGAATACTGATCAGCGATACGGATTTGATATTTTTGGAACATCATGATGTCTTTCCGGCATCATTGAAAACTGTTGACCGCTTCTCTCTTGCAGGAAACAAGCCTATGTTTATGTATACTATGATTGTCTTTTGAATTTGGTGCTAATACTGTTATATGGAATAAGGAATAGGTCTTTGGATTATGGACGCGGATATTCTCTAATGAACGACGGCTGAATTATGAATGACGGACCAGACGCTTGGAATGTAGCTATATACATGTAGCTGTAACTAAGACGGAATAAAGGGGAGAAAAATCTACCTTAATATTTCCTGCGAGATGGCAAAAGGGGAGAAAAATCTACCTCAAAATATTCGGCGAATGTATAGAGGAGAAAAAACCTTACCTCGCGACAGCACGACAGTCTTCGAGCTACATTACTGAAGACGGAATTAGGGGGAGGGAAATCTGAATCAATATATTCTGTGAGAGGCGATAAAGGGGAGAGAAATCTACATCGACATCTTCTGTGAAGGGATGGATAGAGAAGAGAAAGACTTACCTCACCACAGCATGACAGTGCGACAGCTTCCAAGCTCCTGTACTGAAGACAGAATACAGGGGAGAGAAATCTACCTCAATATTTCCTGCGAGACGGCAAAAAGGGGAGAGAAATCTACCTCAACATATTCGGCGAGTGTATAGAGGAGAGAAAAACTTACCTCACGACAGCACGACAGTGCGACAGTCTCAAAGCTACCTTACTAAAGACGGAATTAAGGGGGAGAAAAATCTGAATCAATATATTCTGTGAGAGGCGATAAAGGGGAGAGAATTCTACCAAGATCTATTCGGTGAAGGGATGAATAGTGGAGAAAAAAACTTACCCCACGACAGCACGACAAGTCTCCAAGCTCACGTACTGAAGACGGAATAAAGGGGAGAGAAATCTACCTCAATATTTCCTGCGGGAAGGCAAAAAGTGGAGAGAAATCTACCTCCACCTATTCGGCGAATGTATAGAGGAGAGAAAACCTTACCTCACGACAGCACTACAGTGCGACAATCTCCAAGCTACCTTACTAAAGACGGAATTAAGGGGGAGAGAAATCTGGATCAACATATTCTGTGACAGGCGATAAAGGAGAGAGAATTGTACCATGATCTATTCGGTGAAGGGATGGATAGTGGAGAGAAAAACTTACCCCACGACAGCACAACAGTGCGACAGTCTCCAAGCTCCCGTACTGACGATGGAATAAAGGAGAGAGAAATTTACCTCAATATTTCCTGGGAGACGGCAAAAAGGGGAGAGAAATCTGCCTCAACATATTGGGCGAATGTATAGAGGAGAGAAAACCTTACCTCACGACAGCACGACAGTGCGACAGTCTCCAAGCTACCTTACTAAAGATGGAATTAAGGGGGAGAGAAATCTGAATCAATATATTCTGTGAGAGGCAGATTTATCTCCCCCTCATCGCGTCTCACAGAAATTATCGAGGTACTGGTACATTTTTCTCTCCTTTATTCTTGTTTAGGAAGACTTCGATCTGTCGGACTCTCGCACTGTCTTGCAATGAGATTTCTCCCCTTTATCGCATGTTGTTAAATGTAGATTGGATACTGTCGCACAGTCATAGTGTCGCGAGGTAAATTTTTCTCTCCTCCCTTCACTGAATGTATTGAAATAGATTTCCCTTCCCTTTATCCCGTCTTTCTGAAGGTAAATTGGAGACTGTCGCACTGTCGTGCTGTCCTGAGGTAACATTTTCTCTCCTCTATCCATCTTTTAACCGAACAGATCGTAGTAGATTTCTCTCCCCTTTATCCCCGTCTCGCCGAATATTTTGAGGTAGATTTCTCTCCCCGTTATTACATCTTTAGAAAGATATAATGTAGACTGTCGCACTGTCGTGCTGTCGTGAGGTAAGATTTTCTCTCCTCTATTCATCTCTTCACCGAACAGATCATGGTAGATTTTTCTCCCCTTTATCCCCGTCTCGTAGAATATTTTGAGATAGATTTCTCTCCCCTTTATTTCATCTTTAGTAAGGTATGATGTAGACGGTCGCACTGTCGTGCTGTCATGAGATAAGATTTTCTCTCCTCTATCCATCTGTTCGCCGAACAGATCGTGGTAGATTTCTCTCCCTTTATCCTCGTCTCGCAGAATATTTTGAGATAGATTTCTCTCCCCTTTATTCCATCTTTAGTAAGGCATAATGTAGACTGTCGTGCTGTCGTGAGGTAAGGTTTTCTCTCCTCTATTCATCTGTTCGCTCTCCCTTTTATCATTAACCTCGTCCTGTGTTGATAACATCATCAGGTTGGGTGGTGTAGAGGGAAATTTACATTTGGGAACTGGGGGCATGGAGGATCCCCCAGCGTGCAAGATCAGTTCAGATTTATTTGTGGTTATGGATGCACTCACTTTGTCTACCTAAAATAACTGAATTGGTGTGGTTGTCTATAGTGTTGATGTGTGAAGGCTCGTTTCTGTCAGTTGATCGCCCTCAGATATCTACGTACATGTATCACCAGTATGAGTTATTTCATGACTGGAGCAACAGATTTTGTCCATCGGTTTGGTATAGGTGAAAATAAAGAGGTTATGGAACCCTAGATTCCGCCTTTCTCCATTCACTTGTGTTGGTGGGATACACCCCGGTTACATTTTTACGCCCGATGGGGATCTTACACTTAGCTCTACTGATCGATGACCGTGTACCCTTGTAGCAAAGAGTGGAGCCTAAAGGGATTTTCAATATGCAGGACCCAGTGACCAATAACCCCAGAAATCAGCCGACTAGACCAGCCCCCAGCTTTCTGTCAAGTGTGATAATTATGATGGCCGAGAAGGGACATCGCTGTATTGTGTTATGAATCGGGACCGACACACGAAGGCAGGATGCGAAGTCGCGAAGGCAGGATGCGAAGTCGCGAGGGCAGGATGCGAAGTCGCGAGGGCAGGATGCGAAGTCGCGAGGCCAGGATGCGAAATCAAAACAGCGAAGCGCGAAGTCAGGATACGAAGTCAGGATGCGAAGTCAGGATGCGAAGCGCGAAGTCAAGATGCGAAATCGCGAGGCCAGGATGCGAAATCAAAACAGCGAAGCGCGAAGTCAGGATGCGAAGTCAGGATGCGAAGTCAGGATGCGAAGTCGCGAGGGCAGGATGCGAAATCAAAACAGCGAAGCGCGAAGCGCGAAGTCAGGATGCGAAATCAATACAGCGAAGCGCGAAGCCAGGATGCGAAATCAAAACAGCGAAGCGCGAAGTCAGGATGCGAAATCAAAACTGCGAAGCGCGAAGTCAGGATGCGAAATCAAAACAGCGAAGCGCGAAGTCAGGATGCGAAATCAAAACAGCGAAGCGCGAAGTCAGGATGCGAAATCAAAACATCAGCATTGCGCATGATCCTATCAAAACGAGGCCGGTTTGTAGCCTTGATTCCTAATATACATTGTAGGGGCAATTGAAGATTATTGCTGGTTGTTGTTATCACAGCAACGGAGGAAGTAAAATTATTCTGATGTGTATCTTTTCTTTGCATTACTGATGTTTTATAGAAATTCACAAATGGTATTTGAATATATTTTCAGATCTGGTGTTTCGGGAATGATTAAAACCAACCCGAATAATTGATAATTTATACTGAAGCGCTCAAAGCTTGCTTAAGACTCTATGTCAGCCTGGTGACTGTTCAGGTTGACATTTTTATTCCAATCTTGCCAAATTTCCAGTTAGCCTGGTGTGTGAATGGGCCATACCATCTAGGAATAATTGAGAATTATTGCTTACCAGATAAATTGGTCTTTATATATAGCGTATATAGTGTAATTTTCCATGCTTGGCAAACACGGGCTCTCGCTTTAAAATATGGCCACGCATGAGTATTATAGTAAGCTATATGATAATTTAGTGATTCTAAAAAAAATTTAGAAATTTTAAAATTGAAAAAATTTAAAATTTTAAAATTAAAAATTAAAAAATATATATCTCTGACACAACAGTGCTACTTAGCCCTGTGTCCTAAACGATCCGGGCCAATTCTAAGATGGAGGTTTGTACAAATTTAGGATTGATGATATAAAATGTGAAATCAAGGATCAATATTTCCATACATCCTATTATGTGCTAATAAATATATACACACGGAAACAGGTAGACTATTAACAAGCAGTAATTAATTAACGGTTAATTTGGGGCTATTGTCTAAAACTCGTATGTTCGTCACTCCATGCCAAACGTCTACGTACAGGGCAATATCATAATTCGCGAACATTAGGCTCGAAAACTCCCGAAATATTCGGCCGCCCCGTATTTTTTATTTTTATTCTTTTTTTCCTCCTCATCTTTGGAATCGACGTTCCGAGACCGAAGTCAAGCGACTCAGAAGTAGATATCTCAATAAATGTACACTAAAATTTATTGAAACTAGACCCAGATACAAGCCAAACGATTTTTCTGTTCAATAAACTAGTTACATCATTCATCCGACGATGCATATAGTTTGGAGTCCGAAGTCGAGATTCGTCAAGGCCGAGGCCGCCAAACATTGTCAATTTATTGTTTCTCTGTTTACATCAACCCTTTGAAATATAAGCATAAATAAAGAGATATTCATGTATATTCTGTATGGTACAAATCGGCCGTGTTCTAATTCATTTCCGGAATTCCCCGTCAGTATCCACCACAGAAACAGACAAATCAAATAGTTCGATAAAACAGGCTTTGGGTGTGCATTTAAAACCAGAATTGAAAATACACAAATTGATATATATTTGTTCAATTATTATTCGAAATTCAAAACCATCTATCACTGAGTGATAATACCGCATGCCCCTACAATGTATATTAGGAATCAGGGCTACAAACCGACCTCGTTTTGATAGGATCATGCGCAATGCTGATGTTTTGATTTCGCATCCTGACTTCGCGCTTCGCTGTTTTGATTTCGCATCCTGACTTCGCGCTTCGCTGTTTTGATTTCGCATCCTGACTTCGCGCTTCGCTGTTTTGATTTCGCATCCTGACTTCGCGCTTCGCTGTTTTGATTTCGCATCCTGGCCTCGCGACTTCGCATCCTGACTTCGCGCTTCGCATCCTGACTTCGCATCCTGACTTTGCGCTTCGCTGTTTTGATTTCGCATCCTGGCCTCGCGACTTCGCATCCTGCCCTCGCGACTTCGCATCCTGCCTTCGCGACTTCGCATCCTGCCTTCGTGTGTCGGTCCCGATTCATAACACAATACAGCGATGTCCCTTCTCGGCCATCATAGATAATAGACTGTGTGACAGCTGGTGATAACATTTTTGAACTTGACAGTTCAAATTACCATGCAGTAACTCTGATCAGTCTATTAACTAGGCCAATTTGATAGAGGTGGTGACGTATCGAGAACACTTGAATAACAAGTGGGTCAGTACACTACGTAATTTATTCTAGATGTGTGGTTTTCTTGATGGCTGTTCCTAGTTATATTTGAAGAGGATATCCACAACATTACATAATATATCGTGGGAATATACAGTACCATTCAGGGCATAACGCAGTTCCCAGTTCTCCTAATATTGTTTTTCATGTGTCATTATATTATCCTATACATGCTATATATATATACATATACTGTTAATCTATGTATGTTATGTCATGGTTGTTATCATTGTCTATACTGTCAATAATAGTATTAAGCTCACATACACAACAGATAGTGAGAATAGATAATGTTGTATTGTCTGATTTGACAACTTGATCATTAGATTGATTAAGTTCATATTCAGTAATTATCCACCGATTTGAAAGGCGCTAAAATGATAGTATATCATTATCCACCGATTTGAAAGGCGCTAAAATGATAGTAATAATAATTCTACTAGACGCGGGTTCAGTGATTTATATTTTATCTTTGAAATAGCGTTTGTTTGGTAATCTACAAACTGTGTGTACATGTGGGTTGTTATAAACATTGTTTTGCGAATCCATTGATAAATTGGTTTCACGCTTAGATTCCATATCTCTGGCGCAAATATAATTGTATCTGTTTAGTGTTTAAGTGTCTATATATTCAGGGGAGTTGAGAGGGAGGGGGAGGGGGGAGTGATGATTAGCCGACACCAGAGACTTTATCTACTTAAATTTCAGGAATCATACTAAGAGGAAATGTCATTTCTTCCAAAAAGTTTGGATAGAATGCGACTTTTTCCTAGTTTGTCATGTGGCAGTGCCAGCCACAGTGAGACCGGTACCGGTAGTGAAAATGTGTTTTTTTTTCTAATGAGGAGAGCATGTGACAAGATATGCCTATGCAGGCGTACTTCTGCTGTGAAATACTTTCAGATCACATCTGTTCTTTGTATACATACGTAAATTACAAAATATTACAGAGAACTTCCTGAATAATGGGATTTCCGACATTGATACAAGGAATGGTCAAAGTGTTATCAATGCTGTGGTTGTTCATAATTATTTACTTTATTGTTGACCAAAAGGAAAGATTCTGAGCATGCTTGATGCAGAGGAGATGTGTCAAAGACGGATCACCAGGTGGCAAAAAGGAAATGGGTAAATGGTCATCGAACTATTTCCATAAGTTGGGGGCATTGTGGGAGGGCAAGTCTAAATAACAAGGCTAATGGGCCCTCATGGTTGCAGCGGGATTGCGTGCAGGATCAGTTCGGTTCTGGTCATTTACGCACCAATCGTGCTGACTGAAGTGATACAGTTGTCTACAGTATGAATGCTCGTCTCTGTGAGTGGATCTCCGTCAGACATCTACATATCATCAAGAAGAGCTATTTCATGACCCGAGTAAGGTTTCTTCATCTTCCGTTTGATGTAGGTGTACAAAAAGATGTTATAGAATGCAATATTCTGTCTTCCTTCACTCAGTCGGTTGGTTACACTTAGGGGTTACTTCCCTTGTTACACTTGGAGAATGTACACTAAATTTTGGTACAATTTGCTAACTCTATATTTGTTTATCAGAGCAAGCAAATCATTAAATTAAATCCATAATCTAAACTTTTGGATATACTTTTATAGAATCCAAGTTTCCGTAGGAGAAAAATCATAAGAATTGCAAGAGAAGCACTAGTATGCGGCCTAAGTAAACAGAACACCAGTATATCTGTCGGGAGTTGGAGTTGGAGGTGGGGGGGGGGAGGAATTCGAACTTTTGGAGCCATCCCCATGACCCTAAATTTTCGTATTTCTGTCTCAAGAGTCACGTGGTATGAGAGGTGCTGTTCACGTCGAGGTCCAGTCGAGTTATGAAACTGCGTTTCTGAAACGAAATATGGGACAATAACTGGATAATGAGGCTCCAAAACGCTTTTCGTGGCGTGAACCAAAGAGTGATGATAGATACGAAAAATAACCATCGTGCTATATACTTCCTCCCCCGTCCAGGTAACCCAAACATTCATACAGCAACACAGGACGTTCTGGCTGCATTATTCGGTTAGAAGAACTCTCGTACATGGGCGAGATCCCCAGATTGTGGTGCCACTTTTCTATAGACTAATGCACGAACAAGAGTCTAATTGGCACTTTGAACTATGTCATTAAAACGAAATTCAAGATGATGATATATATATAATGCTAACTACTTTAACTAACCAGAAAATTTAATGAACGAAATAAAGCTTTGTTACATGGTTACAATCAAGCAGTCATTTTCCCCAACAGCATTCCATCACTTTCATTTCTCAACTGATTGTTAGGTCATTTTATAGTATACAACTTACAACAATAAACATGATTCTTTATAAAGAGATGAATAAAGGATTCTATAATGATAAACCTGAGTAATGTATGTAGGGAACTGATTAGTATGTTCTATTTTTAAGGGGTTTATAATCTATTTAAACCACATCACCAGAAATACAGATGGCAAGAATACACGCCGCTGGGAATAAAGGAATTGTGTTTCAGTTACAGGGACAGGATGGTATAGTGTATTGGGAATCATATCGGTTACAGATTCACCTAATTAAGGCTGGGGAAGTCCAGGTAGAAAATATACAAGAGTGTTAGTTGTGGAACCATTTTATTCGATGGTGTAAAAGAGCGGTGTTCACCTGTATCTTAACTCTTAACCCTACCTGGCCTGGGGGGGGGGGGCAAAATTTCCCCCTCTTACTAAACTTCCTGCGTTCTCTTCGAAACGACAAAAAATGGAGTGATTTTGAGCCTATTTGCATACCCCCCCGAGCAGAGAATTATGGGTAAATTCAAGATGGCGGCCACGTGGGGTACCAGAAAAGTGATGTTTTTGTCATATTTCTTCAAAATTTCGGTTTTTCCGCGATGGGAAGTGGGCAAAAACTATTCACATCACATTAATATTTACTAATTTATCATGCAGTTTTTGTGGAAAAATTGCATAAATAAAAAATTCCGAAAATCTGACCGAAAAATCGACCAAAAATGCCGTTTTTGAAAATGACGTCACTGATGTCATCAAAGCGGCTATCTTGGATTTTTTTTAAATTTTCTGGTAGAGCTTGACCCAAGCGTATAATGTGGTAAGTTCCAGCTCCCTAGCTCAAGGGCTAAGAAAAATAATTAGGTGGGGAAACAGGTACCAAAAAGCCCAGGACAGATAGGGTTAATTGAATATTTATTCCCCATGTTTATCAGTTCAGTTTACTCACGGGTGACCAAATGTATACTGGAATAATTGCACAGGCGATGTGTTCAGTGATGTTCTCTTGTGGGGAGGGGGCAACGAGACTTTGATCTTTTGCCTGCTTAACCTTTGGTAATTTCAGTACCTGCCGCATCGTCTAACTACTGTAGCCACTCAAAGTGGATACAGTTCCGACACTTTCCTCAGTTTTGGGCCAAACTGATATTGATCTATGAAATTTGACCTTAATTTTGGGGGATCTTCTTCCCCTGGTATCCACTCGCAATAAATTACCATTTTCAATAGGTCCTGATACTTAGGTCACACAGACCTTCGACCTACTGTCCTTACTTTCGGTACGCCACATCAGCGTGATACCATAGGTATTGTGGTGACATTTCAGAGGAGTCAGTAAATGTGTTGAATAGATAGGGAACTAAACCAAAGTCAACAGAAGGAGGAGAAGAGAATGTGTATTCCATAGAACTTCACCAGTCTTCAGCTGACGTAGTCCAAAATGTATGGTCATAAACCCTTCAACCTGTTTATCGGCTGGCAGGGTCGGCCACCAGGAGGTACCCGCCTTTTGACCCTATATCGGAAAATTTTCATCTTTAATGTGTTCTAAGTTTTAGAATTGTATAAAAAAAATGTACAGTTTTTTCCCCATTCTGCTCATTCGGAATCGTATGAAATACATGTAGGCCCTACTATGGTAGATACAGTTAATCACCATAGGTCTGCTAGAACTAGCAAGTGTTATGTACAGTTTGACAGGCTAGGTCTTCGATGCACGCTTAGTTTAGGTACGAACCCGTGTCTTGAGTACAAGAGTTGTAGATATCAGCTCCCGTCGGTCAGAGAGAGAGAGAGAGAGAGAGAGAGAGAGGGAGAGAGAGAGAGAGAATTAGGGTTCAACGTCGCGTTCAGCAATATTTCAGCTATATAGCAATCGAACAAAATTCTGAGTTTTTCAACACAAAACTAGTTAATAACTTACTAATTTAGAAGTAATCAACACAGCACAATAAAAACATGTATATACATTAAAATGTATACAACAAACCGATTTATCTTAAATAACCTAAAATACAATCTTCTCCTACCCGACTAAAAAGATCTTCCAAAGTAGCTGCTCGATAAAAGAATCTCTTACAATCTTAAAATCTATACAGTCGATAAGAATATTTTTCACTGGCATGGAATACACCTTGGGACATTTTTGGTAAATGTTCGTGGGTTAATCGTTTTCGGCTGTTCAGATTAGTATATCCTACACGGATATTTGTTAACTCATAAAGTTTGTTATTGTCCACCGCATTCAAAAAAAAGTAAAACAGCTTTCTCACATAAGCACAGATAGAGGGTCTGAAATCGCTATATGGAATTCCAACCTCATTATCTAGGCTTTGATGCCAACGTGACTAAGCAACCAACAAACCACAATATCAATCTGTTGATCAAATCTACAATCATATAATTGTAGAATGTTTAAGATGGTGGGAAAATTTGAAGTTCCAGTTTTAATCGCTTGAAGGCATGTAAGTGAATCTGAGAATATGACATATTGTTCTCATTTAGTGAACCCAATACCGTCTAAATCTGACAATAGAGCTTTTGCTTGTGCAGTGAATATCGAACTTTTTCATCTGGTAGTCGACAGCATTTAGTTTTCGAACTAAAGATAGTAGCACACGCTGGTCTTTCACCATCTTTAGAACCATCTGTATAAATAGCCTGCTGCGATCTGTATTTTTCTCTCAGTAGACCAAATTCTTGTGTATACACGAGCTGGCTCGTGTCTGCCTTCTATATTTCGTCAGTGTAATATCTACTTCTGGTTTAGCTAACTCCCATGGTGGAATTCGTAAGAGCTTGTTAGGTAAAATTTTACTAAGCTTAATACCAGCAGCTACCATGTGTGGTTTCATTTGAATTCCAAAAGGCGGAATAATGGAGGGATTCTTTAAATAGAAATCTACGTACGGAGGGTTGAAAACACAGTTATATGCAGGATTCGAATGATTTGATTGCAATTTTGTGATATATTGCAGTGATAGTTTAATCCTTCGAAACTCTCAAGAAAATTCATCTGCTTCGACATATAAGCTTTCTTTGGGGGATGTTCTGAACGCTCCGAGTCAAAGTCTTAGTCCTTGATGGAAAATAGGATCTAGCTTACCCAAGTTTGACTTGCTTGCACCATTGTAAACAATAGGGCCATGATCAAGTTTTGAACGAACAAGTGATCGATATAAATGGAGAAGCATTTGTTGATGTCCTCTCCAATTATAGCTGGCAACTACCTTCAACAAATCAAGAGCTTTCGTGCACGTAGCTTTCAAACGATTCATATGCGATAAGAATGTTAATCGGTGGTAAAAAAAATATTCCTAAGAATTTTGCCTCTTTTACTACTTTGATTTCAGTTCCATCTAATGTAAGTTCTGGATCTTTGTGCTGAAAACACTTTCTGCAAAAGTGTATGCAATTTGTCTTAGTTTGCAGCCATTTTCTGGACACCATTTCTGAATTCTATTTACACAAAGATGTAATGTTCTCTCAATATTGTGTATACCTTTTCCAATACACGATAAGTTGAAATCGTCTACAAAAAGTGAACAATCAATTGATTTATTCAAAACTGCAATTAAGTTGTTGATCTTGACACTAAACAGAGTAGTAGGAAAAATACTGCCCTGTGAGACACCCTGCTCCTGATCGAAATGATCAGACATGGTTGTAACCAATCGAACTTTGAATTGTCTATCATTCAAAAAGTTGTATATAAAAATGAGTAAATGGCCCTTTAATCCCATAGCATGAAGATCTTTTAGAATCCCGTTTTTCCATTTAGTATCATAGGCTTTTTCTAAATCAAAAAGATAGAAACCACATGTTCATTCTTGGCGAAAGCATTCTTGACATAGAAATCTAATTTGACTGAATGGTCAATGGTACTTCTATTTTAACGGAAACCAGATTGGATATCAGTAAGTTTTTTTCCGTTTCTATGTACCAAACAGGGCGATCATTTATCATGCGGTCCATTGTTTGCAAACACAGTTATTGAGTAAAATCGGACGATAATTACCAGGGTCTGTATGGTTATGGCCAGGATACTGGTATAACTATGGCATTATGCTATGACGGCGGGAAGTCTTCTGTCATCCAAAGTCTGTTGAATATGCGTAATAAGATTTCTAGAGAAGATTCGGGTAGATGATTCAAAAGTTGATATTGAATATTATCAGGGTATGCAGCACAATCGTTAGCTCTCACCAGAGAAGCATGAAGTTCCTCAATTGTAAACAAAGATTTATAGTCTTCACGGTTATTGGAGGAAAATTTAATTTCAGTTTGATCCTCTCTTTTTTGGAAACTTTGAAATTTAGGTATATAATTATCTGACGAAGAGTTATTGGCAATTGTTTCGCCTAGTTTATTTGCACTTTCTACTCTGTCATTTGTCACCCGATTTCCATCGTTGAGATGATGAACACTGGACTTGGAGCTTTTACCTTTTATTCTTTGGATCATATTCCAAACTTTTGCTATAGGAGAAAATGTATTGATTATAGAAGCAAACTTTTTCCAAGAAGCACGTTTGTTCTGTTTCATGGTTCTACGAGCTCTAGATCAAGTAACTCTGTGATCTTTCAAATTTTGAGAATTAGGATGTCGGTGAGATTTCTTCCTACATTTTCTTGATTCTTTGCAGTCATCATTAAACTTCGGTTTCTTAATATGTGCAACTACTGAAGATAGTATGGTTAGCAATTTCAATCATCAGATCTGAGAATAACTGTATAGGATCTGGAACATCAGCGAAAGAGACTTTTATAGTTTTTTTGAACAAAGTTTTTCAAAATCTAGCCAATTTGCTTACTTAAAATTATACCTTGTTAAAGGGGGGTCATCAGCTAAATGAACAGCTTTTAAAACGGTGGGAAAGTGATCACAAAGGCCATCATGAACAGACCAAGTAAATTATTCGAGGATAGAAAGGTCACAGAGTGAGATATCCAATGCTGAATAGGTTTTATGAGCTGAGGACAAGTGCGTATACGAACCATCATTAAAAACACACAAATAATTATTTGATACAAAATCTTCAAGAATTTGACCTTTCCAATTCTCATTATCCCAGAGGATATTACGACCGTTACAATCATCCATCAATAAACAAGGTTTTGTGAGCTGATCGTAAAGATTATGAAGCTCACTAAAAAGGATACCACCAAAAGAAGGTATGTACACTGTGCATAATGTGAAAACAGAATTCAAAGTAATACGAACTGCTACATGATCTAAATCTGACACTAAATCAACAGGACTGTGTAAACATCCATTTTAATCAATATTAAAGAACCGTCAGTAGCCTTTCCATGCTCTTCCAAAGCGTAGGAATGATGAGGTATGTATTGGCGAAATTTATATTTATCTGCTTTCTTCAGGAATGTATCATTGGGACAAAAAGCTGACGGTTCATAATCTTGAGTTAAAGACTTGAAGTTCGTTTAAATTCGGCCAAACTTCTCTGCAATTCGGTGACTGAGCCATTTTTAATCTATATAAAGAAATGACACGCAAAACTGTCCAAGCTAAGAAATAGAAGGTTAATTTAGCTATTATGTCCTTTTTATTTTGGGGTAATTCTTTCTGAGTTTTCTTTTCAATTTTATATTCTTCTCTCTCTTGTTTTTTAGTTTTTTTTCCTTCTTATATATGCCCTTTGTCTTGGTTCAAAGGAGTCTCGCCTCTCAAGGGACGTTCATTGCGCCCAATAAGCTCATAATCAGAGAGCGCAGGTGAATCGCTGGTAGGAGTGGAGGTAACATCGTCTATTGTAAGTTTCTGGTTGGTTTTAACAGCTAAGGTTTTCTCCTTTTTCTTCTGCTGGTTCGGGGTAGGTATTTTACTAGAAGACTGTTGATTGCTATCGCCATCTGTTAAATTTGTTTATTACTTCTTCTCTTGGTGTAAAGTTCAAATCTACACCAGAGATGATAGGATTAACGAATGAATCACCAGATTGCATAGGTGTATCCCGATTTGATACATGACTGGCACTTGTCAAGTCTGTATTGTCTAATTCAGACGAGGTAACATATCCCTGAATCATCTGGACCGGAGTCGATGTAATGTCAACGCTTTCAGTATGATCAGAATCGACCTTCTGATCATTTGGCATGATATGTACACTGTCAGTGGTAGTTTTACTGTCAATGCCAATATTGTCATCTTCTAAACCACAATTTTCTCTCACATCATCAAGGAGAGACGCAAAGCGGTTTGATGTTTCTAGTTTCCTTTTGTGGAATCTTTTTTTCCTATGACTGATGTCATTTGCATTTTCTTTGATTGGATTTGCCATCCGGTCTTACACGTTTCCTGATGTCTACTACTTAACTGCGAGACTCTCCAGCCGACAGATATTTTGCCGCTTGAGAGCCTCTGCATAAAAGATCTTCAGAGTGACAGGATGAGTGTCCAATGAATCATTCTCTTTATTGCTAGTCACGGCATATATGCAGGTACCTTTTTTGACTTTCGGACAAGTTTTTTTCAAATGTCCTTCCCGACGACAAATTATACATCTACGTTTAAAAGGACATGTCTAGTTCATATGATCTTCTGATCCACAAGCGTAATATGTTTTACCTGACCTCTAAACCAAACAGGAAGTCTGACAATTCCAACTAAAATGGAAGAAGGAAGAGTTCGTTTGATATTCGACATTCAAATTCTTCGAACTCCTGTCTTCAATTTTCTATCGAAAGAATATAACTCGTCTTCTATATCATGAGCATCATCATAGCTTTCAAATGCAGTCCTATTCGCAGAGTCTGGGAACTCGACCGGTGCTTTTATCTTTAGAAGTATTTGGCCTGGTTCTATTTCTTCAAAACGACCATGTTGATCTCCAACGTCTATACCGTTTAGCATCATGTCAACTTTAACCCCTTCATGTGCTACTGATACGTTTCATAGGCTCTCTGACACCTGAACTAGACCTTCAAGGACGGTTCGTCCTGTTTCAATTGATTCTTTCAATATGTGATATACATGTATATCAATCGGCTTAACTTCCTGTAAGCCTGCGAGTTTTAGGGTCAGTGGTCTATCAAACCTATAGAGCGCCATAATGGAAAACAAAAATTCAAAGTCTCACTAGGGAGCCTCACTACAATGAGTGAGTAGTACACACCTCAACAGAGTGCTCTCTCAAAGAGCAGATATTGGCCGCCACCCGAGGGAGCCTCACTCCTAAGAGTATGTGTATCCTCCCTATGGGTCACTACACACAGTTTTACTGAAAAATATAATCTCTCCACAAGAGAACCTCGGCTCTAGGCAGATCATTTGTCGTATCTCAAAGTAGGCATTTATTTCAATTCCTAGATGTACATCAGTTACATTTGCTACTTCAGGAGCACTGTGTTATTAGCGTAACCTCAAGAGCAAAGCAACGAGGTTAGATTCAAAGTTATGTTTCTCTTCTTTTTTGTATTATGCTGTGGATATATATACAAAAATAATTCATCCTCTGTCACTATTCCATCATCATAGCTGTTAGTTGAAGTGAGCGGGCACTGCTCTGCAAAGTGAGATACAATATTCAAATTTATTGTCAAACTGAGAATATTAGTCTACCTTTCTCAAGAAATAACACAGGTGAAAGGTTATGTAACATGATAGTACCCAGGCTGCCAACAAGATTGTAAGAAAGTATTTTCAAAAACCGCGTTTCCTTTAATTTGTTCAATAGAAAAACGATTCATCACGATTCAATGGGGAGAATATCGAAAAAAGGATGAAAAAGGTAATGAAAAAAGGGATGTCATTTATATGAAAAAAAGTCGCGCGATTTGGTGCTTACCCGTACTAGATCAACCTTGGTTTGTGTGTTGCCCCTCGCTAGGTGATCTTATTTTTCTGAAGTGCGAGGGAATCGCGGGGAGACCGCGGAGATAAATTTTGCCTGTTTACGTTGCAACACAATTTATTTCCATAAACTGGTATCTACAGATTAAGTGTACAGTACATTGATGCATATTACGCGTAAAATAAACAATAACGGGGGGGATGGAGTACATATTCCACAGGTAACAAAGATATTCGCGGAATCTGATCCTCTATCGAGTCTTTTCTTCTCGATTAGAAAACGAATGAGTCGCGATATTGTAATTCATTCGTGGATGCGGAATTCACTCCATCAATACGGCGCGATCCAACCGTTCTACTTTTATCTCGCTCCTACGGAAATTGCGGCTTCAAGAGAAATAGACAAACGTGGCGATTGCATCTAGAACGATATCTGCAAACGCTTCCAAGACGAGAAACCGCAGGATATCTTTAGGACGCATGTTGCAGATTAAACATGCACAGTGCATCTGCCTCACAACCGTTCACGGCATTTTGCTAGTGAAATTATATTGGCATTGAAAACCAAAGGAAGGGTTGAACATTTGACGCTGGTTAACTGATGATGAGAAAATCGTGAACATGTCTTAAACTGTTAAATCATGCCAAGATGGGGACTTGGATTACAAAACCTACAAGGTTCCGGCTGCCATACGAGGGTAATAGATATTAGAAGTCGAGTTTTGCGTTATTCACATTAATGCCTAAATTTGATCATCACGCCGTGTTTGTACGTGAAATGAGGATGCCAGTTCCAGTTCATAATTTAGGCGTGGAGCCGGTTGACAGTTGCCCGTTCTCATTCAGATTCCATATAAAGTCGTCAAACACTCTTCTATTTGGATTAGAGGCACCATAATTGGTGTACGTTTTATAAGCAAACAAATGTTCCACGATTGGCCTCTAAGCATGCGAATTGGCATCTTGCATCTGGGCTGACAACATGACTGGTAGATACACTTCTAAGTGCAGTAGATTCTCCAAAACGGAATCCCGTATTCTGCGAGACAAGAACCACAACGCTACAACCACCACAATTCGTCAATGTATCTAACAAACCATGGCCTACAAACCATCAACAGTCTTGGGAGTGAATGTCAACTTACGTGAAATAAAATGAATATACTTGATTCCAGTTTAACCACAGTCAATGTGCAAATTGTGCTTTTATTACCCCTGTTAATACTAATACTACGTATGCAGCATTTACTATAACAAAAATCTGAAATTGTCCGAAAAATATATCCTACGTTGTCTACTAGAGATTCTATCACATATCAAGCTTGATCCGCATTCCTTTCATTGAATTTCCTTAGTCATTCTTTTGGTTTGCATACGTTTTCAAACTCATCGACTCTTCCAGTAATACTGTTAGCGAAGGAACAGGACAACAGGCGACCTGTTTGTCAGGTAGGCGGCTTGATTTTAAGCATTCGCCGACGTACACATGGTTCGATAAAGAGACTGATGAATGTTGATGCTAGCATGCAGGCACCGATCAATCGAAAGGACACGTCCCAAGACCCTGTCAAGTCTTCCAGCCAGCCTGTAAATGGACAAAGAAGAAAATTCATGAAATATGTCTTTTTACTTGTTGAGCCGGAAGCCTCTTTCATGGACAACGGCTGGATATTGAATGTTGGATCAGAGGTCTGCTATTCGGAATCTCTCTCAGTCTGATTTGTACCAGTCGCCAAAATTACATATACGTCATAGAGGAGTTTGGTGAACAGTAACAGTGACTCCGGAGACTGGTGGTTTGTATTTGGTCATTCCTTCGTGTAAGGGATCAAGGGCGATCCCTCTCTGGGCCTGTCGCTGGAATCTATCACTCATTTCCAATGTTTTCAGTGATTTTTTTTGCTGAGCCACATAAGTTTAATATTTCCGATCAACCACACTAGATGACCATGTCTGTTTCACCTCTATTTCACCCTGCGAAGAATCACACCACATCGAGTTGCGACCCTCAGCTAGATGGAATGTCACCTTCATTCTAGCCATGTTGAATGCTGAATAGTCCCCATTGGGTTGATATAACGTCATTACCCAAGACGCACTCTTGCATTTTTAGCTATGTCAGATACGCCATATTACAAGATTCAGTCACATCGAGTTGTCTCCATTACTTTTTCTTGCCACAAATATATCACATACACAGAATGTCATTTCCACGTCCTCCTTTGACATTTTAGTCACGTCAGATTGGTATGTCGATCCCTCTAGTGAGACAAGCTATATTGTGTCGTTTCCATTTGGGTGGACAAAACGTCATATCCCAATATTCAGTCTTCAATTTTCAGTTATGTTAGATACACTAGTTTGGCATTTCGGTCTCATTTTCTTTCAAGACAGACAAACCCTTGGGTAGACACAAAATAATTTCTTAAGATTTACTCTTGAATTTTAGTCATGTCAAATATGCCAGTTCGATTTTCGATTTTCCATCATATATGTCAGTTTGGTTTCCTCCTATTTACTCTGTAAAGAATATGCCACACTGAGTTGTCCCCTTAGGTACATGTAGGAAGAATGCCATTTCTAATGCTATGTCCTTATTTTTAGTCATGACAGATACGCCAGTCTGTCCTTTCTCTGGTTTCGAGACAGACAAGCCATACAAAACTATGCACATTACGCATGCCCTTGTTTGACATAGCAAAACTATAACTGAATTGGAGCGATACGCAAGAGGTGGAAAAATCTGATTACGTCTGGCGACTAAACATCAACATGACTCTACAGGAAAGCATCCCTCGGCATCTCACTTTCAGACCCGAGAATACGATGGATTCTCGGACTTAGCCTCAGTATCTCAGCCGCGTTTTTATTGCAGATGTTCATGCGGAGAATATGAAGTATCCACACGGCCCCTGGCACCGGCTTCAGCGGGATAAGATGCGCTAGCTCGGGAGCTGTGATGACAGATCAGCTCAAACAACTCGTCTGAAGTTAATGTACGAGAATCGTGGACGTCTAATGGAGGAAACACCTCAAGATCGGGTAAACCTGGTGAATGCAACAATACCAAACAAACAAACCTGTAATGCCCGACGTCGTACGGCTTAAATTTCCAATCAAAACAATAAACCTACATATATTTGTCGAGTGACATATACAGAGGGCGGGCATGGGGGAATAAAAATCCATCAGCAGAATCCCACCATATACAGGTAATAAATTGGAGCGATATGCAAGTGGTGGGAAAGTTGACGACGTCTGGCGACTAAAGGCAACCATATGACTACAGGAACGCATCCCTAGGCATCTCGCATTAAGACCCGAGAATACGGTGGATTCACGGACGTAGCCTCAGTATCTCAACCGCGCTTTTATTGCAGCTGTTCATGTGGAGAATATGAAGTATCCACACTGCCCCCAGCATCGGCTTAACCCTGTCTGGCCTGGGCTTTTTGAGACCTGTCCAGGCCAGAGTGGGGGGGGGGGGAGGCGCGAAATGCCCCCCCTAATTATTTTTCTTAACCCTTGAGCTAGGGAGCTGAAACTTACCACCCTATACCCTTCGGATAAGCTCTACCAGAAAATGTAAAAAAAATCCAAGATGGCAGCTTTGGTGACGTCACAGTGACGTCATTTTCAAAAACGGCATTTTTTTGGTGGATTTTTCGGTCAGATTTTCCGAATTTTTTATTTATGCAATTTCTCCGCAAAAACTGCACGATAAATTAGTAAATATTAATGTGATGCGAAATAAATAGCTTTTGCCCACTTTTCATCGCGGAAAAGCAGAAATTTTGAAGACATATGACGAAAACATCTCTTTTCCCCCATGAACCTCTGCTCGGGGGGTTATGCAAATGTTCAAAATAATCCCAATATGATAAAATATAAAGTCACGGAGTTTCAGCTCTCCATTTTTTGTCGATCCGGAGATAGCGCAGAAAGTTTCGAAATGACATTCCATCTTCTTAAGGGGATAACCCAATATGGCTTACTAAAGTAGGAGAGGAATTTCATCGACCCATTTAAATACCAGGTATTCAAGAGAGAGAACACGGGATCAAAATCGAACTGGGTTATCTGACATGACTAATATTCAAGAGTGAATCTTGGAAATTGCATTAGATTTACCCAAGGGAGGGGGATACTCAAAATAGCTTGTTGTGTCGAAGCAAAGTGGGAGAGAAATGCCAAAGTGGCATATCTGACATGCTTAACAGTTGAATGTAGAGAAAATTAGAAGGAAGACAACCACAATGAGGGAAAATGAAAGGAAATTAAATCAAACTGGCATATCTGACATGCATGAAATTCAAGAATGAATCTTGGGAAACGTATTACCAATTCAAGAAGGACTACTCAATTTCCATTTTCTCGTTTTCACTTATTTACTCTGTGAAGGATACGCCACATTGAGTTGGCCCTTTTAGGTAGATGGAATGTCATTTCTAATTTTCTCTCCTTAAATTTTTAGTCATGTCCGAAACGCCACTTTGGTATTTCTCTCCCATTTTGCTTGAGACAGACAAGCCTTATTGAGTAGTCCCCCTTGGGTTAAACAAACTATACATTCACACGTGCACTTGTTTGTGAATGGCATGTACCTAATAATTCAAAGACGAGAAAGTGGTAATCTTGAAGCAAAGTGAAAGAGAAGTATCAAACTGTCGTATCTGCCATGACCAAAAGCTAAAAGGAGAGAAAATTAAAAATATCATTTCATCTATATAAGGAGGACAACCCAATCTGACATACCCTTCGCAGAGTAAAATCGGAGAGAAAATCATCGAGCTGTATGACATATCTAAATAGCGGTATTCAAGAGAGAGAAAACGAGACGAAAGTTAAACTTGCATATCTGACATGACTAAAATTCAAGAGTGAATCTTGGGAAATAACATTCTATTTTCGCAACAGGGACTACTCAATACGTCTTGCTCGTCTCAAAGCAAAATGGGAGAAAAATATTTATGCCAAACTGACATCACAACACATATAAGGGAAGTGGAAAGAGGTGCCGACATACTGACAGAGTCACATGATTTCACAGTATAGTCTTCTGGTTAACCTGTTCTAACGCACAAACCAAGAATCTAACGATTCGTGATATACCTGTACCTGTTCATGTGGAAACTTGAATGATATGACCACACGGCCCCTAGCACCGGCAACTTGGATGACATGACCACACGGCCCCTAGCACCGGCAACTTGGATGACATGACCACACGGCCCCTAGCACCGGCAACTTGGATGACATGACCACACGGCCCCTAGCACCGGCAACTCGGATGACATGACCACACGGCCCCTAGCACCGGCAACTTGGATGACATGACCACACGTCCCCTAGCACCGGCATAAGCGTTATTAGATACAAATCTAGATAGCTATGATGGAAATGCTCTAACAACTCCTACATGTATATTGATATATTGTAATTGGTGAGCTGCTTCGCTGTGACAACTCGTACACGGGGATTGGTGAGCTGCATCGTCGTCAGATGAAAATGACGGCGTTTAACACAAAAGACTAGTCTATAAGGCCCGATGACGACCCGGCATCAACTTCCCACAAATGCCAACATATGCCATATATCTGACATGCCTAAAGATACAAGGAGAGATAATTAGAAATGACATTCCGTCTAACTTCAAGGGGGCAAATCAGATTGGAGAGAAAATGGGAAGAAAATCAAACTGCCGTATCTGACATGAATGAAGTTCAAGATTTAATTAATGGGAGAAAACTAACAGGGGAGACAATTCGAAATGAGATTCCATCTCGAGCAATTACATTCTATCGGTATCCACCCAAGGAGAACTACTCAGTGTGACATGTTAGTCTCGAACCAACATAGAAGACACATTCCAAACAAACATAACTGACATGGCTACAAACTTCAAAGGGGAGAAAATTAGAATGACATTCTAGCTAACTAAGGGGGCAATTCAATGTGGTGTATCCTTCGCAGAATAGAATAGGCGAGAAAGATCAAACAAACCATATATTTAAAGAGGGCTAATGGGAGGGACATCGAACTGCCGTATCTGACATGACTAAAATGCAAGAGTGAATCTTGGAAAATTACATTCTATTCAAACAAGGGGCACTACTTAGTTTGTCTCGAAGCAAATAGGAGAGAACTGTCAAACTGACATATCTGATATGGTTAAAAGTTCAAAAGGGTGAACAATTTGCTCTCGTGATCGCTTACATGAACGATGGACCTTTACATTTCCACTACATTAGAAATCGTTGACATGGCATTTACATCAGAGGCATTTATAGCCTACGTATATATATACATGTACATAGTTATGAGTTGCTAACTTCGCCTCATTGACCAGTCTGTGAACAATTTCTATTAGATGTATATGTACCTTGCTCGACTTGTCTGCCCAATTCGGTGCTGAGCTCTTACTACCGTTCTTACACCAATATGCCATTTCAAGTATACACCGCCTTGTCTAGTTGTCTTTCACAGCCGTGTTATCGATTTTTTAACTGAACATGCATTGCAACATAATTGATACTTTGTTTATATATTTTAATTCCTGCAATATGTTATCAGAAAGGCATCTTTCAATACTGCAATAACTCCTAGTCGAAAAGGCAAACTGAAATAAGAATGGTAATACAATACTGTGAACATATACCAAAAAACCACATCTGTCTTAGTCTTTTAGTTGTCTTGAAAATGACTTTCAGTTTAATCGAAATATAAACCATTCACGATGACATCCGTCTTTCGAGTTACTTCAATGGTACTACTCGCAAAATAATTAGTAACTAGGTAAGTAAAGGCAGGCACAAGACAGTTTCAGCAGCCTACCATATCATTGTCGTAGCCGTGGCCATGTGGCGCCTTTCAAATATGGAGTTCCATTCCTGCCCCCGTGATTAAACTTTTGTGCATTTTGTGTGATTTTTCTATTTTCTACGTATTACGAGTTACGTAATACGAGTTACCCATTTCACTAGAAGCCGATATTACCTAGTTTGATGCCATAATGATCGGTATATATGGGTGAAATTTCTGAAATTCAACTAGATTTCATCTACTAATATTGGTATTTAGAGAAGAACTTCGAATAGTTGAATCATATGGAGATCACAATGATGTTTAACTTACTGAGGTCGAGCCAACCGATGTGAGTTGATCATTTTCGTGAAATTCAGCATGCCCTGCATTGGAAATCTAAACGACGCATGCCATATCTCAATATTTTCCTCGTCAAATACAACAATTTTGATTCACAAAATATTCGCATAGTAATTATTAATACTTTGTTTCAAAACATGAAAATATCCTGTTAAGTTAAGAGAGTAGAAGACGAATTTTTCAAAACAAGCTGATTTTCTATCAAAAGTACCGAGACATCTCAAAATGGGATAAAAAATAAGACACAACATAACCATTTATGTATTTTACTGGTGGCTCGATAATGCGATAGGACTGACCATAATGTTGCCATTTTAGATTCAACGGTGGGGGGTGGGGGTGGGGGGAGGGGGGGTGTAAATTGCTCCCGAGCTAAAATTATACCTTTGGAGTTTCCCAAAATTCACTCTTAGTCACTTTCAAGAAAAAAGAAAATTATAAATGGCTAATAAATGAACCTCCAACAATATTTCCTACCCCTACCCCGATTCCTCGCTCCCCCCGCCCCTCCCGACTGGAATGGCTCAGTTTTCCTGTTACACAGCTAATATTTTCTGAGAAAGCGTGATGTCCCCCTGTTTTTATTACATATTCAACAAAAACTTTTTGTGTTTCGTATCATATAGTAAAATGGGGAAAATTTGAGTTAGGCAAGTTTGATTTATTGAGCATCAAGCAAGAAAAAAATCGAATCTCCATATGTATTCATTGTTATGGCGTTTGAGTGGTATACATGCATTTGGCTGCCATATTTGACCCCCATTTTTATTTCATGGATCATCTTCTCTTAATCTGATAAAACAAATACTGAAAAAAAAACAACATTCAACTCCAAGAAATGAACGTCTTCTACTGCCTTAAATCAGTTATATTGTCCAGTGTCAAAATATGGTTTATGATCAATATAAGCTAATATTCATATTCTGCGTGGCAGCATGAGATATTTATACGCACGTCGATGGACGAGGTCGTATATTGCGATCAGCATTTCCGTCCATTTGTCTGTCCATCCGTCCGTTCGTCTGTTCACTTTTGCTTGGCCGTGCGATATTTCCAGTTCCATGTTACTGATTTGTACCAACTTTGGATATACCTTACCCATCGGTCAACGAGGAATCTTATTCATTTCGCGATCGAAATGTAAAGGTCTTGTGATTGAAAACGCAGTGAATCATTGAAAAATTGAGTGTTTGTGCTACAAGTACAGTTCAGAATCAATATGGAGTGTGATGGCAAATAAGTCTAAGCTTAATGACTTGTATCCCTCTGCCAAGTTTGGCAGAAGTGTATTGTATGCTTGGTCCGTCCGTCCGTGTGTCTGTCCATTTTTCTTGTTAACCAAATGTCTGTTGAAGGATTATAGCCAGGCTTTGGAAATTCATCTAACATATTCAACTGGCGATGGGCAAGAAGCCCACTTAAGATGAGTGACATTGACGTATTTCATCAATATTTAATCTGAATATTGATAATGACTTTTTGATGGATTACATCTAGGCCCTCTAATTTCATACTATATATGCAAATGGTGTTTCACTAGAAGCCTTTCCAATTCGATTGACCTTGGCCTATTTTTTCAAGGTAAAATTCTAGTTTTTGCAGTATCTCAAGGGATCATGTCTCGGCCCTTCAAATTTACACTACAGTACATATGCAACTAGTGATTAGTTAGAAGACTATTCAAGTTGACCGAACTTGGCGTATCTCATCAAGGTCCCATTCTACAATATGTTTTAAAGAGTTATACTTGTAGTTAGTCATGGACGGGTGTATATTGAAGCCATAAGGCTTTTGTTGATAGATGATGTAGATGCGCAAATGCCATTTATATACCGATTCCAGACCTTTATTCAACTAGTATGGCTGTCGGTGCTTACCTGCAATAGGTGGCCCAAGGAGGGCCGGAATGGCGAACATTGTAGAGTGGATGCCGAATACACTCGGCGTCATTCTTGTACCAAGGCGCTCTGTCATCAATACGAATACAATAACACTACCAGAACCAGGTAAAAGGCCAACTCCTGCGGCGTAGACACATAAAAGTGTATAGTTACTGGTGATTGGGACAAGTAACGACGAGATCCCGCCTAAGACGAGAAGACACGAGAAAACGTACTTCCTTGGAATGAGTTTTAGATCTGAAAACCAGCCGATACCGATCCTACCGACAATGTCAGCCATCCCTATGACAGAGAGAAGAAAGTCTGCCTGTGGTTTACTGAATCCTATATGTACAGCATGGGCAGGCAGCATGATGAAATGTACCAAATAGCCAGTTGTTGCTAGTAAGAAAGTCGCCTCAAAAACTAAGAACACAGGGTGTTTTAGTATCCTTACATCTATGAGAGGCGAATTTGATGTTTTTGTAATGCATTTGCTGACTAAGCGGGAGGATTTATCCTCATCGTTATTCACCACTGATATTAGTTCCTGTCCTGTCTCATCGACTGCATGCGTTTGCAATGTGGGGACGTTGGTACTAGAAGCTTCACTTTCCTCTTCCTCGCCTCTGTTTTTCTCTACCAGCAAATCTGCCCCAATCTTCATTTCCATTTCAGTTGGGGGTAAAATTGTTATCTCGAAATCATCTTTTCTGGCCATAGGAGGAAAAGTTGTCTCCCGTTCATGAGCACGATCTCCTATGGCTGTTCCGGTCCTCTGGTGTGGATTTCTTTGCTTCACAACAAATGGCCTCATTAAAGCTCCGGAAACACACATATTCAAGGTGAGAGCGGACAATACAATCAAAGCCCCGGCCAAATTGTAGGTGTCAATGAGGTATCTTGTTAGGAACGGCAAAAGGAATGAACCAATACCACTTCCAGCAAACGCCATCCCATTGGCAAAAGCCCGTCTCTCTTTGAAATATGTATTCACCATTAACAAGGATGGGGCAAAACACATTCCCCGTCCTATTCCTGTGTAGCATACAAGAATACACAATTAGTAGGACAGAACGAGCGCTGTATATAAGCATCAGATCCGAAATTCAATAGACAGACATCAACCGTAATCACGGGAAGCGATTATCGCCAGATTCCATGTGTATACGTCAGCTATACCATAATAATACGTAAACACAATCTAGTTTATTGCGAGAGTGAGTGAAACCGGTAAGGCACCATTAAAACGCAACATTAAAAGGGTAGTGGAAAACGATGCCGACGTACTGACAAGAAGTCATATGACTTCACAGACAAATATACTGAATGCATATTTCCAAAACATCTTCAGAATCAAAAGTGATCCCTGTGATGATTTGTATCCCAGCCACGCTTTGATTGTAGATGTTTATGTGGACATATTGAATTCACATGGACTCTAGCACCGGCTTAAGAGGTATTATATACCGGAGTATTATATTTCAGAGCGATGATGTAATAGCCCTATAAAGTCATCTGTTGGAGAATGATGAACTTTGTGATCGTCAGAGGGACGTTCCTGCATGTATCGTCAAATATATATCACTGCCCATATTCTTGAATTTCAGTGTCGTTATCTATTCCGAATTCTAATTTATCTCATTATTTTTTTAGTGATTATCTCGGTTTGGCAAGTATTTTCTTTGTAATATGCACACAGTATCTAGGTTTGACAAGTATTTTCTTTGTAATATGCACATCCCATAGTGTTTGAAATAATCTTGTCATGATGGACACGCATATGGTAAGTTTTCTGATTATGTGATATCTGCAGTCGCCAAGAGTTTCATACAGACGTAGTTGGTACCTGAGCCCGGGGTAGTTTCAGTACTGTTACCGATAAGGAAACGTCTCACATACGGGTAGTGCACAATTAGCTCATCCAAATATACAAACATTTCTTTATTCTAACTATGAAACGTATTAACGTTCCGCATCCCTGATGCCACTTCCAAAGGTTTTTGCTGTTGTTTACCTGTGAGCAGTCCATATGTCAGGTACAGAAACTTCATCCGGGTCACATACGCGCTGACAAAATGGCCGACAGCCGCTATGACTCCACCAATCATCGTAACACATCGCACAGAAAATATTTGACACATCCATGTCGAGACAACACCTGAAGCGAAACATGAAATATGAAGCAATACATTGTTCGAGGAAGTTTGATTTTGAGCAGTGTGTTTACATCAATGTGATCGAACGTTATAGCTAGTATTCAGTCTCAAGAATTATACCATAAATACCTTGCGAGCTGGACAAGGATCCACTTGGTTTGGTTTAGCAGACCACATGTAAATATTATTTCGAGAGATAACTGCTCTGAAAATATATTCCATGTGCACAAACATAGTAACGAACGCCGACTTCATGGAAAGACGCGATTGCGAGTGTTGTTAATTGTGATCTTCATAACACAGAATCATAACATGTGCAACGAGAGTGGAACGAGATTTGGGCTGACCTGAATCATTACCGTCTTTTTATCTTCTCGTCCACAAATTTATTCCTCACTCCTCACTATTACCGACAAGCTTTCAAAATTATTGTATCGATTACGTGATGTTCATCAATGTCCCACAAGGGGATGCACAACAAAACTATATAGACCCATTTCCGTACTGACTGTTCGTCATGTACACCCAGAATGGAGCAATTTGCCCTCTAATTTTCAATCTTACGTATATTCATTCGTCTTAAATCCCTTAAATCCTAATTAGTTACCATGGCTATATCGGTCTTTGTAATACTGATGTGCAGTTGTACAACGCAGAATATATTCAACATCACCGAGTTCACCACCTTTCTGGTCCGTAGCTGTCATTAATAACTATATCTTTTATCATTTCAAGCCAATATTATCACCTGTTTATTTTTATACTTATTGTCTTTTTGAGGATAGTACAAACCCATGGATTTCTCCGCCAATCACATATTATTAATTTTAATATACTTTATTGTTATATCATTTTTCTCATTTTGGATATATGCTAACGTAGATTGGTGTATAAACTCAATTCATTTCAATTCATGGAGTTAAATAGTGGGCAATGAGTTGGACACACATCATCACCATTGGAATATATGCCAGTTGTTAGATGTAAATAGGAAAGATACTCCGAAAATATATCGCTGTGATTGTCCAGGCATGTTTTACTTCATTATATTGTTAACTGTCGCAGGTGTTACAGAGACAAATATCATATACATGCAAGCACTAGATACAAAAAAACAATAGATCAAACACATGGCATGTGCTACCTTTCACATACTAATATTTGCGGCAGATCAGTTAAAGGTGGTGTGGGAGACCAACGTGTACTTTATACGAGAGCACATTTTCAAATCTCTGCACGAAAATTCTACACATCAAATTAGGTTCCAAAATAATTCAGTTTAGCTTATATCAGGTATACTACCATAGCATAATATACTAACCAAATCCAAGCATGAGCCCCATGGAAAAACTGGCTATCCAGGCTGTGTCACCCGACCCTCCACCGTACACTTGTAGAAATTCGACGTAGAAAACTCCGAAAGCTTTGGTTGCCCCAAAACTCAAAACTGACGACCCCAAAACAGCTGTTGAGAAAACAAAACAAAAATAATGATTAAGATTCTGATTTAACGTTAGACCTTCTACCCAGTACGGTGTACCTTGTCTCCGTTGACCAGTATAGTCCACGGGAACTACCCGTACTGTAAGCAGTCCTTGGTACGATTTGCCGATGAAAAGGGGTATATGTATCACTCAGGTTGCTGGGTTTTGATACGATCTTCAGCAGCTGTAACTGAACCATATCCTATTTACTTCATGATAACCCCATGATATATAACAAGCAATCTGACTGACTAGTACAAGACACCTGTTACCAAAATCGACCGAATGCAAACCTAACCTACGGCTGGCAGATGTACGGTCGGGGGCAGTGCATCTGATTGTATCCAATAGAACAATGAGTCGTGCAACATCACTGTTTAACCCTATCTGGCCTCTGCTCTGGGCGATTTGGGGTGTACCGCAGCCTGGAGGGGGGGGGGGGCGGAAAGTGCCCCCCCCTCCCCTATATATTTTCGCTATCGCTAAGGCTAGAGGGCTGAAACTTAGCACACTATATCCGAAAAGCGAAGGAATATGCCGAAAACATCACTTTTTCTGGTACCCACATGGCCGCCATTTTGAATTTACCCATGAGCCTATGATCGTGAGGTTATGCAAATAGGCTCAAAATGATTCCCATATCATAACCTATAACGTCACGAAGTTTCAGCTCTCCATTTTCCGGCGTTCCGGAGATATCGCAGAAAGTTTGGTAGGGGAGCATTTTGACCTCCCTACCCCAGGCCTGGTAGGGTTAATGGGGGAAGGGAGGGAGGGGGAACAAATCGGGGGGTGTTTTTTGGTGATGCTAAGACATATGGTTTCAGTAAAATGCATAGAATCGTGTTGAATCAACATGCTGAATTCTTGCGTAATTTTTGAAGAAATATGGCGAAAACATCACTTTTCTGGTACCCCCACATGGCCGCCATTTTGAATGTACCCATGATCCTCTGCTCGGGGGGACATGCAAATAGACTCAAAATGACCCCAATATGACAATCTAAAAAGTCACGGAGTTTCAGCTCTCAATTTTTTGTAGTTTCGGAGATACGAGCAAAAAATCAACAGGGGGGAAGCACTGGGTAGGGTTAAACTCGCATCTAAACCATCGCAAACTAAAATGGTTATTTTATTTCACATTGTTATAATAGGTAGTTTGGTTTTTTACTTTTTGTTTGTTTCGGTTGTGTTAGCTTACAACTCGTCCCGCTACAGACTTACATTTGGCCAATTCCTCATAGTAGCGGGAATTCCCAGATGCTGATTCACAAATAAATGTTTAAAGCAAATCATCGCCATGATTAACATAAGAGGAGGATTATGGCGCCTAGGTTGTCTATAATATGATGTATTCGCCTGGCTAGCCTAATTAACCAAAGCAGCAAACACTATAAATGTTATCAATAGGTAGCCGTTGGTAACAAAACACATGTGGACATCGGACAGACTAACAGTGGTAAACAGTCAAATATCGATGGCTGTCTGTTGACGGTTCGTGATACTCATGCAAAGTTGATCCATTTGCAGGGTGTTGGGGCTTCGAAACCACCGAGTCGCCCCAGGTTTGTGTCAATTTCGAATTCGGGTCTCGTGGGAGTTCACGATATTCAGCGCGATTTCACTGAAACGTTATCAAAACTCATTCCATTGCAAGTGAGTCTGTTCAGGCAGTGAAAATACTTTTCGGTTAATCATCCTGTATTCGTATTGAATATCAGCATAGATATTTCCATGAGTTTCTACCAAGTGAATCTATTCCATGCATTGACTCGCAGCAGGCGAACGGTCGGGGTGCATACTGACGAGAATAGTACAATGTATTAACGAATTCGTGATATTTACGATTTACTTCTAGATACTGATGGAAACTAACCAGGTAATTTCCCTGATCGGCAGTTAGAAGTCAGCGTATATAACACATGGCTATTCTGAAATTACTGACATTGTGATCAATACATACCTGCTAGTATCACCCATGCATACCCTCTGTCTGTATTTTTATTTTGTGCCATACTTCTGATGCTCGATATTGGTACCGTATAGTGTGATGTTCATATGGCTGAATCCCACTTCAGTCGATGATTCTCCGAGGTTATGTCAAACAATGGGTGCTCTTTATCTTCAGTTCTTGTGTTAGTGCAACGGGGATACACTTTGGAACATCTGACGCAACTTGCCGAGTACATGTGTTCTAATTTGTACGATACGGTGGCTAGTGAGGACCATTTCTTGATTTAGTTGGCCTTTTTTCAGTATGTCTTGCTGATTCGTTTTTTTTATGAGAAAGCTTCTATCGTGCTGTAGACCTATTCTTCCTTCATTTCGGTCACCTATGTCTGACAACGATGTGTAAATATATATGTATGAGTAGTGGGAAAATACAACATCTGGCCATGTCCTACGGCTACAATTTCGCAATTTATATGGAAAGGAAATAATGTAGGATGCAGGAGAAATTGAAATCTCTATAAATGACCCATGATCAACAAATAGACATGGAGAATTTGAATGGTCTATCAAATGATGGCCGATACGGAACACCGTAGGCATTCATAACATATGCTTCAAGGACAGCATACTGTATTCGTATCCACGTACTCATATTATCATCCTTTGTGCGCAGACATGAATAGACCCAGATGTAAATATGAATGAATATTATATACCACTCTGTGTTGTTTGTCTTCGTGTACGAACCTGATAGACGGTGACTCATAACCAAGCTCCACTTCGGTGACACCTAGCAGGCATGATATCTCGTGTTACTGTCATTTCAAGTACAAACCTAGTTCTTCCAACTTTGTAACTTATGAACGTAGAATTATGATATTCTGGTTAGTAATTAGACGTAAAGCTCCATATCATAACATAGAAAAACACAACACACCGAAAGGGCTTGATAATTTTATTTCTAACAACAAAATTATCTAACGCTACAGACTAGTCCAGCGTGTTATGCAACATTAATAACTGGACAAGTGCACTGGCAGGCATATAAAGCATCGTAGGCCATTTTAAACAAAGCATCACCAGCAAGCATAGATAAATAATAAATCGATAGATAAAATAATAACAGCATATATATGTCTGGGCAAAACATCATAGGCCACGTTTAAAAGACCATTAAATCACAGATCCGAAGGATATAATGCCTTAGATATCGAAAGCCACGAATGGCAAGTCCATGAGTGATATTTCACTATACATGTAGAATGTATTTCAGTTTAATATACAGGATTGTGTGAGTACCCCCGCCACCCAATTCAATTGTAAAGATGCTAGCCCCATATAGGGATAGGGCGGGAGGCAGCAAATTTAAAAACAGGAAGCGAGGCAATTATGGAACATGACACTAAAAGGCAAAGACGATTTCGAAATACAACCAGCATGAATGAGAAATTCACAGGTGCCGCGATTTAGAAGCACTGTATCAGCGCCGCCTACTGTAATACACGATAATAATGAGACGCCCTCTACCGGCAGGATCCGCGGCAACACTCGGCATGCTGTGTTTTACGACAACTATCAAAAGTTTTCCCCAAAAAGATAGCAAGCTTAATACAAAACCACTGCCTGAAATTTAGCGAGAATAGACGTAAGAAGACGTAACAGTTGTTAAATATCAAAAAGAAACAAGAAAAGGTGCGACATAATGCAAGGGGTCAGAACCCACTATAAACAATTATCTATTCGTCTGCCCCCATCTGCAAATAGACGGCTTACTTGTCTACACCTTGAACGCTGAGAAAAATCAACACCACAAAATCGTTCCACTCATCCTGAGTGAAATCCAACATCTTGAGTGAAACACTGGCGATTGACGCACTTTCTAATTTTCAAATGCCTACAATAGTAGACCAGCCACCCAACCCAAAGATGAATAGAAAACTTTTTGATGGCATCGAGTGTTAAAAGCTGTCATCCAGGCTTAATCAACTCTACATGGTGTGTAGATTACGATGTGGCTGGATGACATTCTCGCTTTTGACCGTTAAGGTCATTTTTGAGGTCATAAAGGCCATTAGAGGTGAAATAAGGATAAAGCATCTACTTTTTGCAATATCTTCATAAAGGAAGAGTGATTGTGACTGATTTTTATAACTTGCTTCATTTTTCTTCTGGTCTTACTTATGCAATGGATTATGGGGAATTTTAACACTACCAAATCTTGAGGGGGGAGGGGGGGGCATTGTGGCCCTCTTCCAAAACTTTCTGCCCTATCTTCGAATCGGTAAAAAATTGAGAGCTGACACTCCACGGCTTTGTGGTTTATCATACTGGGATCGTTTGTTAAAAGCTGTCATCCATGCTTAATCAACTCTGCATGGCGTGGGAATTGATTTGTGATCGGATGACAATCTCATTTTTTATCTTGAAGGTCATTTTTTTTAGGTCATGAAGGTCAAGAGATGTCAAATAAGGATAAGTCGCCTATTTTTTTCTATATCTTCGTACAGGAAGAATAATTACTACATTATGGTTGGTAATATTTTATTATGTGATTTACGTATTCACGGATGCAAAGCATTATGTGAAAATTCAATATAACATCCACCTCTGATCCCCTTGCTATGTGTAAGTGTAGTGCCCCATTGATCTGGCTCTAATCCCCATCCGCATGATCGAAACTTCAAACTTATCAGTTTTATAGCTCAACTGACAAAACTGTCCGTCAACAAAGGAAATATCTGATGGCGCTTATGATTGTTGGACAGGACCGGGCTGTCGCAAGCCGGAAGCTACACACAGAAACATTTGTTAACATATATGGTATTGCTCTTGGACAAGTAGCTTGTCTACCAGTCATATGCAAGATAAAGTGATTTTAGATATCTTTTTGGAACATACATGTATGAGCAACATTCCATAAAAATGAAGGGAGACGGGTACCCGATGCGTAAATTCAAAATGGCGGCCATGTGGCGTATCAGAAAAAAATGTTGTTTTCGTCATTTTTGGTTCAAATGCCTACTTTTCTGCGAGGAAAAGGGGACAAAGACTATTTCATTTTACATCAGATGATTATTTACTATATTATCATGCAGTTTTTGTGAAGAAATCACATACATAAAAAAATCGAAAATCATCAAGTGGCCATCTTGGATTTTTAAAACATTTCCTCGTAGAGCTTGATCCAATGGTATAGTGTGGTAAGATTCAGCTCCCTAGCTGGAGGGACAAGAAAAACATTTACGGGGAGCAATGACCCCAAATTAGTGAGCCAAACCAAGAAGATGGCGGCATCGTTTGTTAAAAGCTGTCATCCATGCTTCATCAACTCTGCATGGCGTGGGAATTGATTTGTGATCGGATGACAATCTCATTTTTTATCTTGAAGGTCATTTTTTTAGGTCATGAAGGTCAAGAGATGTCAAATAAGGATAAGTCGTCTATTTTTTTCTATATCTTCGTACAGGAAGAATAATTACTACATTATGGTTGGTAATATTTTATTATGTGATTTACGTATTCACGGATGCAAAGCATTATGTGAAAATTCAATATAACATCCACCTCTGATCCCCTTGCTATGTGTAAGTGTAGTGCCCCATTGATCTGGCTCTAATCCCCATCCGCATGATCGAAACTTCAAACTTATCAGTTTTATAGCTCAACTGACAAAATTGTCCGTCAACAAAGGAAATATCTGATGGCGCTCATGATTGTTGGACAGGACCGGGCTGTCGCAAGCCGGAAGCTACACACATAAACATTTGTTAACATATATGGTATTGCTCTTGGACAAGTAGCTTGTCTACCAGTCATATGCAAGATAAAGTGATTTTAGATATCTTTTTGGAACATATGAGCAACATTCCATAAAAATGAAGGGAGACGGGTACCCGTGTTCGTAGTCAGATTGTCAGGATAATTACCTTTTACCAGGTGTCCCTAGCTGTTTGTAGTCAGATGGTCAGGATAATTACCTTTTACCAGGTGTCCCTAGCTGTTTGTAGTCAGATTGTCAGGATAATTACCTTTTACCAGGTGTCCCTAGCTGTTTGTAGTCAGATGGTCAGGATAATTACCTTTTATCAGGTGTCCCTAGCTGTTTGTAGTCAGATGGTCAGGATAATTACCTTTTACCAGGTGTCCCTAGCTGTTTGTAGTCAGATGGTCAGGAATATTACCCTTGACCAGGTGTCCCTGTTTGCAGTGGGATGGTCAGGATAATTACCCTTTATGAAGGAACTGGTTCGTCACCTAACCATACCAAGGAGGCCTTAGCTTAATATTTGTCATAAGAGTTAAACATAATTTGATAATCAGACAAGTACATATGGTAGTTCCTGGATGGTTTCATCATTGAAGAAAACAAACTTTTCAAACAGGGTCATAGAATTCAACATTATACAGCGAAGTTTGCCATGAAGAGATGCATATAGTCACTCTTTTGAGACGGGTTTATCAGCTGAAAGCTGAAGACAGATTGAATTGTCAGTCTGGTAACCACCAACAAACAATCCTCTATGTGGCCTCTGGTACCACCAAATGCTTGGCGACTCTCAAAGGCTCTCGTTGCATCAGTAGAAATTACTATAACGGAGAATAACTCATTTGTTTAATTTTTCATGAGATGACCACACCAACCCACATTAAAATTTTGAAACGCAATTGTCCTGGTGTGCAATCATGAGTCATGCTTCATTGGATGAATGCCCAGAATGGCGCGACCACACATCCCCTATTACCGACTCAAGCGTTATTCGATTCATGGATCGAAGAGGAGAGTTGATACCATAGCTCTGTTAACTTGAAATCGTGCATATGAGATGTAAGCGATGCCAGACCTATTAAACCTGATGCCACCACACTTTGACTAATGCGTGAATATTGTAGAAGATTGCAAAAGCGCTTCAAGGTTTGCCCAAACAGCAGCCTGAAATTAGGTGTCGTGAGTGATAGATGAAAGGAGGGGTATAATTTTGAATTCTTGGGGCAAGAGGCCTTATATGTTTCAACAAATCTGCATAAACGCCGTTACCGGTATGCAAATCAGTACATGTTTACGACCACAGAAATTGCATGTTGTTTGAGATAAGAAAAATGTTCCATATAGGACTAAATCAACGATTAACCAAATTTCTGAAGACATCTCATGGTCACCATTTCAAATCCATGTGTGAACCGTTACATCTAGGATTATGTGAAGTTCACTGCAATGCAAATAAGGGATAAGTTCCTAATGGAGGAAGAGTCACACCAGAAGCTGTCCCCCCTCTCACCAGTCCTGGTAGGTTTAATGTCAGCAGCTAGAGGCTGTCCTAGCTTATTATTTTAGGTTCTATGTGTGATCCAATGAACTATATGTGCTGCCACCTGTGCTATTAATGTTGCAGTATTAATCACCCTCATATTTCCTGGTGGATCAGTAAATACAATATTTAGTGGATGCATATGACAGCCATATTGGAAAATGAACGAAAATACACGACTATTAGATTTCTTGATGCGTTAATTCCCGGAAAATGTCTCAGCCATTCTATCCCAACAATATCACGAATTAAGGAGATGTCTGGTGAAATGCAAAATGTAAATGCACAAATACAGCTTGGCATACGCCATTTTCAGAATCAGCCGGTCCAAATTTTGTAAAAAAAAAATATATAAAAAAAACAAAACATTTATACACCACATTCTACCCACAAATGCCTTAATATCTACTTCCCAGAGCTCTTTCCCGGTTTCGGGACTAGTAAAAAGAACAGATTTCCGACCCTGTTAGCACAGGTACATGCTCAGATGAAGACGGCGTTCACTTCGGGAGTGTCACTTCAATGGCCATAAAGATGTCGTATAATGCCTTGCTGTCAGATATGCATACGCGTAGTAAATGATACCGAAACTACATATATTACATATGGCTGCCACTTTGAATTTCTCACGATTCCAATCTGATGTATAAGGATCCACAATGACCCAAGTGTGTTCAGATATAATAAAGGAAGCTCGCCTTGTTTAACAGATAGAAATCGCCTTGTTAAACAGTTACAATTAGTAGTTATATGTATGGCCAAATTTGACTACTTCAGAGTAAGTTTTGGATGAAATGTACGGGGCGCCATATTGAATTTTCCTATCATCTTTTGTACCAGTGATTATGCAGATATTTTCAAAATGAGCCCACTTAAATAAACTATCAAGTGTTAAAGATTGAGCCAGCTTCAATCTTCAATTACTAAGATTTCACGAAAAGTTTGATAAAATATCCTGATTTGAACCCACGTGACCTATTTGGCCTAAAAATGACCTTTAAGGTCAAAAGCGAGAATGTCATCCGGTCACATCTCAATCCCCACAACATGTAGAGTTGATTAAGCGTGGATGATTGCTTTTAACACGCGATGCCATCAAAAGTGTTTTTTCATCTCTTGGCTGGCCTACTATACAACCTGTACAAATAAGCCAACTTTCACAGTTCTAATTGACTAATGTGAGCTGTACGCATATAGCGGTGATACTTACTGGAATACATGTATTTTCGATTTTTTTATTTATGCAATTTCTCCGCAAAAGTGGATGATAAATAAGCAAATATTAATGTGATGTGAAATAAAATATATTTTGCTCACTTTTTATTGCGGAAAAGCAGAAATTTTGAAGAAAAATGACGAAAACATCACACTTCTGGTACCCGACGTGACCGCCATCTTGAATTTACCCATGATCCTCTACTCGGGAGGTTATGCAAATAGGCTCAAAGGGACCCCAACATGACAAACTATAAAGACACGAAGTGTCAGCTCTCAATTTTTCGTCGTTCCGGAGACAGTACAGAAAGTTTGGTAGGGGGGCCCTGGCCTGGTAAGGTTAAATAGCAAGCGTCAGATCCGACATTCACTATTCAGCCGTCGTCCATAAAAGAATTTCCCCGCCAATAATCGAAATACCTTATTTCGTATAACAGCTAGCACCAATTCCAAATGTGTGTGGAATAAAAATAATAAAAGCACAAAATAGTTTTTCACAAGAGAGAAGTGTTCAACAGTTTCCAATGATGTCAGCATGATATGATGATGTTCTTCTCACAGTCAAGTTTTGATTGTGGTTGTTCATTTGAATATGTGTAATACACATGATATTCAAATAATCCGTAGTCAGCATATTCAGCCAATGCTGTGTTGACTACTACTAATATAGGATATGCCATGATCAATTTGATTCGAAACTGTTCAGTTTCTTCATAGACGGAAGAGAGACAACGCCATACCCTGCACCCAGTGTCGCGCGTCGCTACTTCAATTATTGACACAGAAATTCACTTTTTGGCAACGGTCAATTATGTCGCCAGTGTCAAACACTTGCAAAATAAAACTCAGAGGTACAGCTAACTATGTGGCAATTTTGGCACATCTTCGGGAGAAATTCACTTTTGGAAACGGTCTGTTCATTGAAAATAATAGGGAATAAATACACGAGTCTGTAGCCTGTTACTGCGTTCTTATTGCCATCTGTGGATACTGGAATTACAGTAGGTTGTTTGAAAATAAAGGAAAAATAATACTTGAAAAATAACTATGTGGCAGACACATCCCCAGGAGAAATTCATTTTTTGCAACGTTCTCCTGTTCAGTTATCTCGACTCTGATGCCTGTGTTCATATACTTACATTCCCGATATAATCCGAACGATTCTGTCTTCGCTGGAGAGGACATTTGTTAATTTCGCAGTGTTTTTTATTTTATTATTCATTTGGTTATTTCTACACGGAACCAACGAACACAAGCCTCAATAACATATTCCATAAAATGATATATACCGTGCAGTTAGTAAAGCTACAACAATATACGTGGTGAAGCAAGAAATGATTTTAAAAAGTATACAGTTTTATAGCATTATAAATAATATAAGTATATGTTCAGAAACAATATTAACGCAATTAAGATAAATCCATCATAGTATATGTGCGTTGTAAAAATATCGAGGTTGAGGACTTTTAAAAACAGCGGCTGAATTATTGAAAATATCTATAGTAGAGTCTGCTGTAAAACTGTTATATAGCCCAGTAACACAATGTAAAAAAGAAAATTGTCCAATATTGAATCTTGTATATGGTATATAAAAGAGCGATGGTTTGCGTAGAAGTCTTGTTGATACATAAAATGGAATTTGAGATCAAAGATAAGCGAAGCGATTTGCCGGAAATAATGCTATGTAAACACATTAATCCTATAATACTTCAGATGAGAAATATTCACCTGGATTTTTATTTTATGAAAGCACTTTTAAGGAAAATGAAAAACAAGCGTCGGTATATCGCAAAAAAATTCCGGCGAATTGACACCACCTTTTTAGGTTAATATTTCGGCATGATTTACAAGGCAATGTTTCAAACTACTAGTATACATTTCTGAAACGGCCATCTCTTCAGGTTTAATACCCACTAAACATAACGAAAATCGGATAGATATTAGTAGAGTTTCGCTCGATTATATTCTGATGTGTATGCAGTTTGTATTGGGTTAACATCTGTCAGTAGCAGGAGAAATAGAGAGACAGAATTAAGGTTTAACTTCGCGTTAGTATATACGTAGTGTGTCAGTAGCACCCCACGTGACGCCACTAGCCAGTTCCCGCGCAAAACAGCAGGGGTTATGAAAGTGGTCTATAGGGAAGACTTAAGACAGGTTTGACTGTATACGCATTAAGCCTTACTGAGAAATGTCAGGTGAATTGGTTCGGAAACTTAAAAATTACATAGTAACTCAGTAAAGTTTAATTGGCGGACAAATTAAACGCAACATTAAAATTGTGGTGGAATACGATACCGGCATACTGACAAGAAGTCCCATGACCCCACAGACAAATATACTGAATGCCTATTTCTGAAAACATCACAAGAACCAAAAGTGATCCTTGTGATGATTTGTATCCCAGTCACGCTTTGATTGTAGCTGTTCATGCGGACATATTGAATAGACATGGCCACAAGGTCCATAGCACCGGCTTAAGTGGTATTAGATACAAATATATCAGAGACGTGATGTAATAGCCCTATCAAGTCATCTGTTGGAAAATGATGAACTATATGACCGCCATGAACCACTAACAGTCTCTACTGACCAAAACCGTGACCGTACAAGCACACGAACGAGTGAGTTATATTAAAATACAATAGTCCACAAAGATAAGATATATATTACATGGAATTACTGATACACTGGAACTAAAGCTTCATAAAAAACTTAGTTCTACTAACTTTGTATACCTCTCAAATAGGAGAGGTGCACATTCCCTAGACATTGTGTTTTATTCTGGAATAAAAGTCAACCTGTCACAGCTGAAAATGAAGTGTCTCACTAAACTATATTCATCATCATGGTTGAATTTTTTTGATCGTTTGAAATACGTATGACATTTTTTGTATGACGTGTAGATGCAACATCACATGCATATAGTGCCGTATATATAAGTCATGAACAGGCTAGTTGATGACAATGAATACCATGTGTGTATTAAATTATCTGAGCTCATTCAAATCCATAACCCGGCTTGGTAGATAGACCAAATTAGTCGAACAATGCATGTCACATGTTGCAACTTCAAGACGAGTGAGTTAGGGTTCAGCGCTATTTCGGTTATATAGCAACGATTTAACTAACTACGATATGATTAGCTGGACATGTGTGACTATCCATGTACAGTCATCATGTAGAGGAAATTAATCTTCCCCTCGTGGAAACAGACATAGTACAAAACTCATGCTGCTCACCCACTTGGGGGCAATGGCCTTCGTAATAATAATAGTATCCCGGCCTTGATTGGGCATTGGGTACCCTTCTTGATTTTATGTCGCCTCAGTTATTGGTTCAATAAATGAAGTTTTCGATCGACCATCCATTATTTCATTGAGCCTCAAAATCCCTTCATTCTTTATAGTAGTGACATTAAAATCATATGAATGATCCAAGACAAGAATTAGAAAATTACCAACTTTGAAGGCTCGGATACCTGATTAATGCAGAAGACGTCCTCTTATTTCCTATAGTTATTTTTCGAGAAGCTCGAAATATACCAATAAATTGGGAAAGAATATACCTTGTTGACGAATTTGAGTTCTGTCAGGTAGTTCAATTTCCGCCAGGCTTAATAAAGTTTATGGGATTAATTTGCCGGCTTCTGAGAGTTGAACATTTTTATTTCCGATCCATGTTAATCAACGCTCGAAGCTATCTTTGCAATGAAGAACTGAAATCTTCGTTATCGGAGCGAGTCACGACTTTATGATTTAGGATGATGTGTCCTCTGATATAAAGAGAGTTAATATCCGAACAGCGGGCAAACATCAGATTACCAAGGTAACTTCCCATTGTCAAACGTAACATATCTCTGTATATTCATTAATTAACGATTGAACGGATTCTCATATCTTATGTACTGAAAAGACAGAAATTGTTAATACATCTGACGGGATACTTTCGATATGATCGGTGATGAGGAGAAAAACACGTTGGAGTATCTTGGGATGTGTTCAAAGTGCCCTGGGAATAGCAGAGCTATTGTTGTAGGGCTCGAAGGCGAACTAACGTCGAATGAGCACCACTGTAGATGATTTCTGTTATCTTGCTGAATAGATAAACCAGAGGGTCATTCTCCTTATTTTCAAAGACATGACATATCACAGAGACAGATCCACAAATGTCAGATCAGATACAGAAGACACAATTAGCACCTGAATGACATTCATATTAATACCGAGTACGCACATGCGCAGGAACATTATTATTGGATTATTCTTGCAATGAAGAGATTACTGGTCATTATTACCGGCCAATCGCAACGCGTTTTCCGCTGTAAAACGAAGCCATTAAACAATCCCAAAGAGATTCGTGAAGTGGTGATAAATTATGTTAATTGCCACATCCATGTTACTTTAAAATCGTTTTCGGGGACATGCACAACGATTGCAGTTCCTTGCAGGACACAGATTGACTGTTTTACTACTGGCGCTCGCAAAGCAGCTGCCCTAGGGAAAACGAGCATTATACTCGACATTCTGTATTTGTATCCTGGTGTATACGGCGAGGTAAGTGTACAACAAGTTCTTATTTTAAAATTCGTTTCCGCATATGACACTGGAAGAAAATATCGAAACAAGACTTCTGACTTGTATTTCTCTATCTCATGCAATGTTCCGCTAAAATGTTCTCATTCTTTCATATGAGAAAGTGAAGAAGTTTTGAATGCTGTAATTTTATCGCATAGATGCATTTCCACAGATGGAATTATTTTACAGTAATATTTGCGTATCAAAAAGTGTAGATGTCGAAACGTGCAAGAGAAATCTCACGCTATTTGACGAATTTAAAATGTTCGCATATACATTACTCTGTTTGGCTAAAAACTGGTTACCTTCTTTTCATTAAGATTTACGCGCGTTTTCAAGGTTTAAGTCTTACTGAATTCCGTTGAGTAATCGATCATTCAAATTCAAATTTGACATTGGCAAAATTAGTCATAGACTTGCCCGTCGGATGATACATACTAGGACTAGTAAGTCCAACAAGAGTTTTTCCATATGAGGCGCGGTTGAGCCGAGAGGGTCAGATCCCCTCACCCCTCTTTTCAATATGAAAAGGCGGACAAAGACCAAATATTTTGGGAGAAGGGTTTTGAAATGTGTCAGATATATGTCTGAAATTCCAAAATCCCCCAAATCCCCATACCCCTATCCACATCCAAGTCCAAACTATTGACCTTTCACAAGGTTAGGTGAGAAAGGTTCATTGAAAAACACCTCTAAGTATCAAACAATTTCCGGGGGAGGACCTCCGCCTGAAGTAGGGAACCACCACCTCTCTGTCTCGCCTCCGTTTGTCCCCTCCTCCCACCAATATTTAAATCGAACCGCCGCGCCCGCATATGTCAACGAATAATAAAATGAAGAATGTGGAAGTAGTTTAGAACATAAAATCTGATTCAGTTTCCCATATCATTTGTTGGTAAAACCTACAAATGTCACCATCTGGAAACGCTTTGAAAACATATGCATACTCCCTGTTAGAAACCTACACTACGTCTATAAAATAATACAAGGCGAGTAAGTTGAAGTACCGGTACCACATACATGTGCTAACTAAAGAAAGGAGAAAACCACGCAAACATGTTGCATATAGCGAATTCATCCTGGTCAGTGATGAGCTTATATATCATCATTGAGAATATTGTGTAGCCAAGCACAGGTGTATCTCCCAGTTGGCAAGCTACAGTCGAGCAATATGATGACTGAACCGATAGCTGCGGGATTTCCATGTGGATTATTCAATCCCTTCAATGTCCTTAGGCTTCATATATCTGGAGCATTATTTGTACCATTCGGAAGAACCCACTTTTGGCCTGAAGCGGAGTATTTCGTCTGTTACAAGGGAACGTGTACAATGTATCGCTGTCAGATGAAGGATGATATAAATGTTTTCGGAAATTTTTAATATTTCATTTATTCATCAAATTCCATGAAAAATAGCTTAAGGATGTCCGTTGGTGGTACATCAAAGTAATTAGCTTTTTGAATAATGTGTGTTGTTGCATTCATAATTATAATATGAGGGAAAATGAAGAAAAAATATAGGTTCGTGAGCATTGTTTACCTGTAGATACCGTTAAGTGGATTGACCCGTGCTCCGTCTCATAACCCAGAAAACATAGGAAATAGCTCTTGTTTGAAGCATATTCATGAAAAAATCATAAAAATGGATTACCTTTTTCTTATATTCCACTTGTTTGAAGATAATCACAATGTCCATTAAAATTTGTCAAATTGAATGACTGTTACTGCACAAAATTCCCGGCTAGAAGATTTTCAATGTAATTCCCCATGTCTTAACCCAGGAAAGGGAGATAACCTACTGGGGAAAACAGGCAAAAACATGGAAAATGGCCGTCAAAGAACAAAACCACAGTGGACTACATTAACCCGGGGCTATGTATAAGCGTCAGATCTGACAGTCTGCATACAGCCGTCGTCTGCAAAGATAATTTCCGCGTCAATAATCCAGACTGTTTATCATCGACAGAAAAGATGCTCGAAAGCTGAAATTCGACACCATAATAGTATTATTTCAGTCACGTTCAAAGCGTCCAAAACGCCACCACGAGCGATCTTCTAGTTCAGCTCAAATTATCATTTCAATTATCTTGATTTTATTAACACCGTGAAATCGGGATCTAGCAAAACTAATAGAGTATTCGAAATCCTTATCAAGGATAATAAAGTAACCAATTAGTCATATAACGCCTATTTTCTTTTAAATTCAAGCGATATTTCATAATGCACGAAACATCCGAGCCGATTGTGCCTTACAATTATGTCTACTACATACGACAGTATCGCCACTTCTATGTCATGAATCATTTTTTCTTTGAATTGGTTTTCAGAGCGAGAGACTAACTAAATAGTAGTTGCTTTCAATCCTCACGCAAAACTGAGCAACCTCCAATCTGTCTGTTTGCAAATTTCACTTTTGACAGATCTTCGAGTAATTGTAACAGATCACGACATCACCCACACTAACGGAACTTTTATGTTAATAATTATACAAAAATGCTACTCAACCTGCACTGATCTGTCAACATTTAATTTTATGGACAATCTCTTCAGAGTATATCCATGACACAGATACGGCGGTAGAAAATACAAACAAACGAAAAGATCAAGAAAGAAATAAATAAATCTGGTGATGAAAATAGATGCCGGCACGTTAATAATCAAAACACCTATTTCGTATGACAGTTAACACTAATTTCAAATGGTTTCCTGCAAAAGAGAAGCGGCCAGCAGTTTTCAATGACGCCAGGAGGACACGATGAATTCTGCACATAAAATCCCAATCACTGACCATTATTCTTTATCCAAATGAATTCCAAGTCTTTTCCAGATTATGTACCTCAGTCTCACTTTGATTGCGGTTGTTCATTTGGCACCACGAGTATCTAGAACTCATAATATTCAAAGGCTCCCTAGCTCAGGGTTAAGCGGAATTAGGTTCCCAAAGGGATGTTTACTTACTGTATCTTTCTAAAAACATGACAAGAAACACAACTGATCCCTGTGGTGATTTATATCTCAGTCACTCTTTTATTTTGCTGTTCATGTGGACATCTTGAATGACATGACCACACGATCCCTAATACCGGCTTGAGCGGTATTGCATACAATTATTCAAGAGAGATGATGTAATAGTCTATCGAGTCATCTATCGAGAATGCAAGTTTTTATTCAGAACACATATCTGTGAGGCCTGTCGATGACCAATCTCTTCCATAGCGAAATTGCATGATATTGACAAACATAGCCAATCTAGTAATTCAATTTACGCGTGCGATTATACCGTGTAATTCTGACAGTTAATCAGCTAATGCATCACGGCATCACTACAGAACTGTGTTTTTCATGCGGTAAACATACATATTTATTGAATCCGGTCAATGCTTGGATGGGCGACCGGGTGCTGTACTGGCTGGGTTGATCAGTGTCCAGGATAATAGAAACTTTGGGCGCTCTCGTGTCCTGACACATATTTAGGCACCGTCGTGATATGACTGAAACACAGTTGAGAACGACGTTAAATCCTACTTACACTTCCACACATACTTAATTTTTGGGCTGATCTAACACGATCGTCACAGAAAAGCTTGGGAAAATTATTAGTAGAATATTTTGTCATTCAGGTTATAGTATAATTATACACAGCTGGCGGTGATCTAATCAACTTGTAGAGGGATGAGGTACAGAGAGAAGCTTTCTGTGGAGTCATATGATTGCTTTTTAGTCGGCAGATGCCGTCAACTTTTCCCGCCTCATGAATATATGTCAAATTGATTATCTGCCCTCTCTAGTTGTCATTTGACGAATATATATGTTTTATCTTGGTGGACAATTTAACTCGCAGGACATCGGGCACTGTAGTTTGGTTTTCTTAGGTATTCTTGCATTTGCAATGTTTATACCCAATGTTGAGGCGTTTACTTAATCAGACGCCCACGATGCTCGTCCATTAACATCAGATGAGTTAGTTCTTTTAGCTGATCTATTATCACAGCTTCCCGAGCTAGCGTATCTAATTCCGCTTAAACCGATGCTAGGGACCGTGTGGTTACTTCATAGTCTTCACATGAACAACTGCAATAAACGCGCGGCTGAGATACTATGGTTACATCCGAGAATCCGATATATTATAGAATCAGAGTACGGGTATCTAGAGAAGCTTTCCTGGGGAGTCACATGGTTGCCTTCAGTCGCCAGACGTCAACTTTTTCCACCTCTCACATAACTCTCCAATTCATTATCTGCATATGACAGGATTTTGCTGGTGGATGATATATAATAAAAATATATGTTGGTTATTTTAGCTGATCTATCATCACATCTGCCGAGCTAGCGTATCTAATTCTGCTTCAGCAGGTGTTAGGGGCCGTGTAGTCACTTCATAGTCTCCAAATGAACAGCGCAATAAAAAATCAGCTGCGATACTATGGCGGCGTCTGAGAATGCTCCGTATTGTTGAGTCTGAAATCAGGTACCGAGACAAGCTTTCCTGAGTGGTCATATGGTTGTTCTTCAGTCGTCACAGGTCCCCAAATTTTCCTATCTCGTACATATCTCCCCAAATAGCCAAACGCCTGTTTTTATTTTAAAATGATCTCCATTGGACTCGGGCGTATGAGCTATTTACTCCTTGGGAGAATGAGTCCACTTTACTAAACTTGTGCGTACGGAACGTTTATATGACAAGAAAACATGATTATATCAGATAAACATGATCAAGATATATCCCTAGCCTCTTATCTCTAAGTTCCATTTCCATCTTATATTTGAAAGTAAGAATAAGGAGTAGAATTAATTGGCAGATGTCCCAGTCTAAGGTCTGTTCCCTCTATGATGTCATGTTGCGTAACACCGATCATAGAACCCTTAGAAACAATTTTGACTACGAATGGGGAAAAACGAGACCCTCAATCGTGGGATCCCTCGTTGTTATAATACAGCCACAAAATACATTTCGCATCTGTGAGATGAAGATAACTAGTAAATGGGTTGAAGGGTGCAATATGAATTAGTGTAATGAAGGGGTTATTGTTGAAGGAAGAACGGTAAAGTTACTGAATTAGTGCTATTTCATGGACGGCTTTCATCAACATGACAAAGGTTGATTAGTATTACAGGCAGGCAGTCAACGCTTCATGTAGTAGGAAATTCAAAAAAAAAAGATAAAATAAATAAGTCAGAAGGTTGTAATAATATTTTCAGCAAACAGTTCAATTAGATGTCACATATTAGCTTGAACAAATTATGTGGAAAAAGACATTGAGAGATAAGAGAGGGATATAGTTACCCACCAGCCGAAGGATCCTTGGCTGTTGAAAATGCTACATGGATAACCATGTGATCTTGTGGTCTCTCCAGTAAGTTTCCAGGACACCGGTTTCACAAAGTTCTTCTGTCATGTCTGTTGGGTACACATGGTTCAAACAGCTGTGGTAGTCTGTTGTTTCTTGATGTAGAAAGGTTTTCAGCTGGTATCTATTTAACACTGTTTTGCCAAATGTTGTTGCTCTCGAGTTAGGATCTAGCGAGTCTAAACTGAAGTCGCTCATAAGAATGACTGGATAACCATGCGGAAGGTCTTGCATTGCTTCAACGAGGAGGGACAGAAGTTGTTGTATTGATGTGGCGGAATTCCTGTACACAATATCATTTTTATTTTGACCGACATGAAGATCTGCAATGTTACTACTTGGGTTTTCTCATGATAATATTCTTGTCAGTTTGTTTTGAGTATAACAGTATGCCCCTATGGTGTCTACTGTTCTCTTTCCCTGGACGAACATCTTTACGGATGATATGCGGGTATTCTTCTATAGCATAGTTGTTACTGTTGTCTTATTTTCTCAACTAAGTTTCTAACACAATGAATATGTCCATGGATTATAAGCGGAAGTCCGATCGAAGGTCAGCAATGTGTTTCTGTATTGATCTCACATTATGGCAAGCTATTTTGATATGAGTTTCTACCTTGCATACGGTCTTTGGAAGGCAACTGATACATCTGTCACGACGTAGTCTGTTCATTTCAGATACTACTATGCATCAACTTGGACATCATTTGCATTGAAGTCTAGTAAGTACAAGCCGTTCATGTGAGTGAATCTACTTACTGCAACATACATCATGTGCGGCGCAGGACGACGTTTTCCCGAAAAAGATATAACTGCTTGACTTAAAAAACATCCTTATGCTTTATGTATTGTTGAAGCGCCACAGGGTCGTAGTGGAATTTGGCGGCGAAGGATTTGGATATCCTTATTTCTTCCAACTTGAAACTGTTTACTGACAGTAAACAAGGGTGTTCATGTTTGTTCGATATCTCCACGGTACAACGTTTTATTATTTACTCGACAGGATCGACCAACATTCGGATCATGGAATGCTACCCATACGGTTTTGGGTGGGATTGCATCAATGTACTTTACTGTACAGGTAGCTCCATTTGTTAGTCCATCACTGGTATCAATATTGTGAACCAACATGAATTGTTCACTTACTTTTATAAGCAAGACATTCCCCAGATTTTGAGTCTTTTGAGGTGGGAAGTCCTTAATCGATTTTAGTATTGTCTCTTTTATTGCTGGTGTTGCATCTCCAATAACTAAATCTTTACAATGTACGCGACATTGTTCTGTCTGTGGTTGGCTCATTATCTTGCAGTTGTGTTCAACCAATTTGATGAAAATAGATGGATGACATCGTGAGGGTAATTTGGATGATTGCTGGAGATAATTCTCTTCTTGAAATCTTCTTTATCTTGTTGTGACATTTTGCATTCTCCAATTCTGTTTAACGACGCTGCAAACTTAGCGTCTTCTTTTTGCCTCATTATCACAGTAAGTTCAAAGAAAGTGACCAAATCATACCACAGATTTGGTGAAGGTTGGAATACCCATCTATCCATAACTGGTCGTAACTGGAAAAGGTCCCTAACTAATAACAAACCGACTCCAGCAAATGGAGTTTCAACGCCAAAGACCTGTCGAAGTCGCTGATCTATAAAGTTGAACATGTTACTTCCCACCATGGAAATCTCGTCAATTATGATAGTTTTCAGTCTAGCAAAGGGAGTTCTGCGAGTACTGAGCCTGCTGTTGTCCAGATGTTGATAGCTTCCCAATGACTCATTTTCAGGTAGCGCAAACACAGAATGTAGCGTTGCACCATTGATGTTGTATGCAGCATTAACGGTTGGTGCTTCAAAAACAACCTTGATTTCATCATCAGTTTCTCCTGGTACTGTGTCATAGAATCGTAGATGAGCTTGATATAGAACTTTTAAAACATTACTTTTTCATACACCTGCTCCATGAGACAGGAAATGTGGAATACTGTTGTCGAGGTTTTAACTACACGCAGAACATGGAAGAAGAAATCTCTTTGTTGCTTGTTTAGAGTATGTGAAGATTTCAGAAATTCATCGGTCGAAATTCTGCTGCAAAGTGCAGTTTGATGAGTTGAGGTAGCAATACATCCAATGTCAAGCCCAAAATCATACTCTGCATTTACGTCGGTATTGGGGAGTAAAAACGCATGAGAATCATCAACTGTAATATCAGCAATTGCATCTTCTTCAGACTGTCTTGCTGATGGAGCTACATCATCAAGTGCTAGTAAGAAATCGTCTTCTGGAATTTCATCTTTGACCGAATCCATATCACTGCCAAACTTGACATAATTGTGTTGGTTGATTGTAAGTTCTTCACGCACCTTTTCAAATTGTTCTTTGAAGGAAGTGGAGTCTTGAATTAATGTGTTTTCATCTTTCATGGAAAGAATAGCATAAGCTGTTCTCGGTGATACATTTCACGATCATTTTACTTATTGAATCGCACATATCTGATCACTTTTGGTATTCTTCTGCGACGAGTCTCCACTGGATAACATTAAACTGGAATATGCTGAAACATTCTCCACTGGATTACCCATTGTATCTATTTCTTCTATATCTTCTTTCAAATGGTTCATTTTTCTCGGTTTTCGCTCATAGTTTGCTGCAAATTCTGCTAAGCAGACTTCGTCCAGTTGTTTTGGTCGTTCAGCATATCAACCTAGCCCTATCTGGCCTGGGCGATTTGGGGTGTACCGCAGCCTGAGGGGGGGGGGGGCGTAAAGTGCCCCCCCCATATATTTTCGCTATCGCTCAGGCTAGAAGGCTGGAACTTACCACACTATATCTTTGCCCGCCATGATGACGCCACTGTGACGTCATTTTCAAAAAGAGCATTTTTGGAAGATTTTTCGGTCAGAATTTTCAAATTTTTTATTTTTGTTTTAAAATTTTGGATGATTGCTCAGGTTCTTTCCCGGAATGGGGGATACACCCACAGGTTATAGTGGATGAGTGCAACCAATGCAGTATCAGATATGCTATCTGAAAATATCAGCATATGGAGTCGGGCGAGGCTTAGTTTCGGAGATAGAGGGTGGGGCTCTGTTCCGAGGGTGGAGAGAGGGGAGAGGGGATATACCCCCAGGGTGCAGTGGATGAGTGCAATCAATGCAGTATCAGATATGCTATCTGAAAATATCAGCATATGGAGTCGGGCGAGGCTTAGTTTCGGAGATAGAGGGTGGGGCTCTGTTCCGAGCGTGGAGAAAGGGGAGAGGGGGATATACCCCCAGGATGTAGTGGATGAGTTCAATCAATGCAGTATCATACAAGCTATCTGAAAATATCACCATATAGGGTCGGGCCAGGCTTAGATTCGGAAGTAGAGGGGGATGCTCTGTTCCGGGGGTGGAGGGAGAGGGGTATATACCCCCAGGGTGTAGTGGATGAGGGCAATCAATGCAGTATCAGATACGCCATCTGAAAATATCAGCATGTGGGGTCGGGCGAGGCTTAGTTTTGAAATACATGATGGGGCTCTGTTCCGGGGTTGGGGGAGAGGCCATCTCACGTTCGGCTATTTCCGTATTGGCGAAACGAGCCTCTCACATAGAACACATAAATCCCCACCGGTGGGGATCGTATGACGATCACGCAGTGAGTCGGCTACGAAATAGTGCCTTTGATAATCGAGAGATCCGGGCGCATTTTATTGTGAAATTCAGTTAATTTTAACCAAACGAACATAATTCATTCAAATTATACAAAACTGTTTCTATGTTTAGTTGAATAATAGCAATCTATCCCCAGAACTCAATACGGAAATAGACGAATGCGAGATTGGTTCCGCCAAAACTTAATTGTGCGCATGATAAAATAAGACTCTTTATTGTCCTGAGCATCCCATTTGGGACAGAGTACCAAACACATAAAAAGTAGAATGAATAAGAAAATAAACAAACAGATGCTCCGTTCCGTTTCCTCTCCCAGAAATCCACTAGGCCAGAGGTCAGTTTTCGCAGCTAAAGTGAGTTCTGGGGCTAGATTGGGGGGAGAGGTGGATATACCACCGGGGTGTAGTGAATGAGTGCAATCAATGGAGTATCAGATATGCTATCCGAAAATATCACTATATGGGATCGGGCCAAGCATAGTTTTGGAGATACAGGGTGGGGCTCAGTTCCGGGGGCGGTGTTTGGGGGAGGGGGGGGGGTACCCCAGGGTGAAGTGGAAAATATCAACATATGGGGTTGGGCGAGGTGTAATTTCGGAAATAGTGGATGAGGCTCTGTTCCAGGGGTGAGGGAGAGGAGAATATACCCCCATGGTGTAGTGGGTGAGTGCAATCAGCTATGCTATCTGAAAATATCGGTATATAGGGTCGGGCGAGGCTTAGTTTTGAGATACAGGGTGGAGCTCAGTTCCGGGGGCGGTGTGGCGGTAGAGATATACCAGAGGGTGTAGTGCACGGGTGTAGTCAATGCAGTATCCGATATGCTTTCTGAAAATATCAGCATATGGCGTCGGGGGAGGCTTCATTTCGGAAATAGATGGTGAGGTTATTTCCCGGTATGGGGGATACACCCACAGGTTGTAGTGGATGAGTGCAATCAATGCAGTGTCAGATATGCTGTCTGAAAAGATCAGCATATGGGGTCGGGCGAGGCTTAGTTTCGGAGATAGAGGGTGGGGCTCTGTTCCGAGGGTGAAGAGAGGGGAGAGGGGGGAGAGGGGGATATACCCCCAGGGTGTAGCGAATGAGTGCAATCAATGCAATATCACATATGCTATCTGAAAATATCACTATATGGGGTCGGGCGAAACTTAGTTTTGGAGATACAGGGTGGTGGTAGGGATATACCCCAGGGTGTAGTGGACGAGTGTAGTCAATGCAGTATCCGATATGCTATCTGAAAATATCAGCATATGGCATCGGTCGAGGATTCATTTCGGAAATAGAGGGTGAGGCCCTGTTCCCGGGATGGGGGATACATCCACAGTGTGTAGTGAATGAGTGCAATCAATGTAGTGTCAGATATGCTATCTGAAAATATCAGCATATTGAGTCGAGCGAGGCTTAGTTTCGGAGACAAAGGGTGGGGCTCTGTTCCGAGGATGGGGAGAGGGGAGATGGGGATATACCCCCTTGGTGTAGTGAATGGGTGCAGTCAAAGTAGCATCTGGTGTGGTATCTGAAAATTTCAGTATGTGGGGTCGGGCGAAGCTTAGTTTGCGTGATATATGGTAGAGCTCAACTTTTACAAAACCGTGAACACAAAACTTGTATCCTGGAATGTTGACGACGAACAACCAGCCAGCCAGCCAAACAACACCAATCTATACGACGGCTATTGCTATCATAGTATACATAAGCATAAGCTAAAAGCGGTCAGCAATTTGCAATGAGACATCATGACCTTCCGCAAATATCAAATCCGTATCGCTGATCAGTATTCTTAATCTGTATGATTTGTGTTGTAAATTCGTTATCTGGAAAATGATGTATCTCAGTTACGCTTTGATTATGACTGTTCGTATGGACATCATGTAGATATGATTTAGGTATGAAGTACATGTACATGGGTTCATACGGTCCCTAACCCTGGGTTACGCGGAATTACACACAAGTTACGAAACGTAAAGCCATAGATCCTGCACGCTATGCTCGTATTTTGCTATCAGGCTGCGAATCCTCATCACAGCATTCGTATTTGTGGCCCATGATCCCAATTGAGCCATTTCATGGTAGCTCTACGTCCTTGTATATTTGCAGAGTTGGTCACCTGGAGGCTCTTGTAAGGCCGATATTGTAACCTACACAGCAGACTTGTTTGAAGGTATCGTTTCTTCCCAACTTGCGACTTGTGCGCCGATGTAACTCGTGTGGTACATGACTTGATGCTGTTTGATTTCTTCCAATTACAGGTTGGCAGGTAAAACGATGAATAACGGATCAAGAAATGCATCTTTCTGGGCAAATGATTCCATCCAGCTGCAAGTACCAGTGGCGGACAACGAGACCGCCGTAGACGTGTTGCCGGAAGGAGGAAGTTTGGTGGATTCTAACACCGTAGAGTCGGTCCTGCTTGTCATCGAATGCGTCATTTGTCCCGGTATTCGGCGTCACTGGTAACGTCATGAGTATGATAGTACTCCTGCACCACAGCATGAGAAACGGAATTAGCGTTTGTCTAGCCGGCATGGCCTTGTCGGACAGTCTGTTGCTCGTCACTACCATGATCAGGAGGGCCTCTTGTATCATCGACAAATTTGATCCGATAGCGTCTGCTTGGTTTGTTGTGCGAATGTTCAACTCTATGTTTTATCTGAACCTCGTCTTCAGTCGAATCACCACACTCTTGACCGTTCTCATAACTGTGAACCGTTGTGTTGCAGTTGCCTTCCCCTTGCACATCAAAGCCTGGTCGACCCGCGGAAGAATGACCGTAGCCACTCTCATTGTTTACATATTTTGTATCGGGGTTCTTTTCCCGACAGCTTTATATTATGACATAGGTGAAGCCTTTATCCCCGGTTCAAACATAACCCGACCTTACCTGGTCGCATCCCAGCTGTTAACAGAAAACAGGGAGTTTCTTTTGGCCTATGCCGAAATATTCCTTGTTATCTTGTTCCGTTACATACCGGCTATCATTTTAATTATTCTCAATACCTGTATTCTAATCGTTTTGAAGAAGTCGTCAAAACTGAGGAGCAAGTTAGGTACTGGTAGTGGTGAGCACACAGGTAAAGCGGACGATCAGGGAACGGTTACTAAAATGCTGTTGGTCATTTCCGCAATATTTCTCCTTGCGCTCCTGCCTGGCAACATTGTTGTACTGGTGGGTCAGTTGACGGACGGTTTCCGTTATATGGGTAGATACCATAACTTGTACATGCTAATCAGCGGCGTGACCTTCGTCCTTGAAGTTATCAACTCTTCGGTGAATTTCCTAGTGTACATGGGTTTGAGCAGCAATTTCTCGCAGACCTATTACGCTGTTTTCTGCCGCGCTTGTAAATCTAGAAGTAATGACATCCGCTACAAAAGTGACGTCAGGTCTAAAATGGAAACCTCGGTAACCGCCATATCTGGGAACGGCGCGGTGTGATGTAGTAACAATTATCTATAGTGCGTGATTGTGACGTTCTCGAATTAATCAACTATTCGGTGAATGTCCAAGTGTTCATGGGTTCGAGCATAAATTTCCCGCACACATATTACGCTGTTTTCTGTCGCGCTTGTAAATCTACAGGTGTGGACATCAGATAAAAAAGTGGCCTTAGGTCCAAAATGGAAAGCTCAGTAACCGATATATCCAGAAACCACGATGAATGATTGTTATGATGCTGTGTCTCCTTTAGTTTCTCAATTATAGTTCATTCTGCTATATTAGGTGTATATACATCATTTTGCATAGAAGTATAGAGAAGGTTTTAGATGACACATGAAAACACTAGAGTTGTGAGGAATCTTTCGGGAACTCGGAGTTCAATAGAAATAAGCGAATAGTAAAAATTCTCTGTAGCGCGTGAGGGGTCTTTGACCGCCCGTCACCCGCAAATGATATAACATGCTAATAGCCATTTTAATAACTGAATATATAAGGAGCCACAAGCGTCTGGACCGTCATTCATAATTCAGCCGTCGTCCATTAGAGAATATCCGCGTCCATAATCCAAAGACCTATTCCATATTCCATATAACACTATAAGCACGGTTGGAGTAAATTGTCCGATTAAATTGAATCATCATTAGAATACCATGTCCATGTTCTTAAAAACCAGTCGGTCAATAACTATGTGTTTAGTAACCCTAGCATGGAGTGGAATGGCATTTTGATTGTCCAGCGTGGAATGGAGGTACTGAAAACTCGCTCCGATAAAAACTTACAGTATCGGACCACAGATGTTGTTAGAGAAAGCCGAATCTATTTGGATGTACCAGTCAGTGTCAGTGGTTGTACCTACGTATGTTAGTGCGGTTAGAAACAAATATATCTGACATCACACGAAAAATTATTTTTGCAACGCTGAAGAGATTGTACATGTAGACCTCCATTCCGTTGACCCAGGTCCGTGCACGGGAGGCCAGTGGTTCGCTTTGTATACTCCCCGCCTTGACCAAGCCCAGCTTTGCCAGGACAAAGAACATACGAGATCGGTACTCAAGTCGAGTGACTAGCAAACAGCCTGGTCTAAATCAAGAAGTATAGGCCTGCATATGGCAGATAGATCACAGTCGAGACAGGGAGAGACTGATAAACGAAAAAATATTAGTGCCGACAGTACTTTGAAGAAGCAGGTGTGGCAAAAAAAACGCCATCCTCCACAGCCCATGTTCAAACACAGCAAAAAAATGTTGACAAAAATGTCCCAAATCTAAGTGAGCCCATAGACTCTAGTACATGTAGCAGTACTATCCAAGGTCAATTACAGAAAGAAAGCGTAGTGACAAAAGAGGACCTACAAACAGAAATGGCTAAGGCAAATGAAATTGTCATGACGAAGCTCGCAGACCAAATTGAGAAGCTGGAAGGTAGAGTTTATGATTCGGAAACAGAAAATGACATATTAAAAAGAGACATGGCTGAACTGAGCAAAATCAAAGAAGAAAGTGGCGAAGTCAGAAAACTGCAGAACGAACTGAATGCGGTGAAATAAAATGTAATGACCGAGAACAATACTCTAGAAAGGAAACAATTCGGATTTATGGCATTGATGGAGACAACAAAACCGAAACAATTGAGGACTGCACCAAAAAAAGCACTGAAAATTCTGAACGAGAAGTTGAACATAAATGTTCAACCCAACGATATCGATATTGCTCACCGCCAAGGCTTTTATGATCCTCCCAGAAACAGAGGGATGATGGTGAAATTTATGACTGTAAAACATAAAGACCAGAGTATAAAACTCCGACGAGGTACAGGCATAGTAATAAAGAAGGACTTAACGGGTCCAAACCAGCTACTTCTGAAAGAAGCCTCCTCCCACCGCCTAGTAGAATCCGGATGGCCCCACAATGGAAAAAATCTTTGTCAAAACAATTGATGGGGATATCAGACTTGTTCGGTCAATGGCAAACTTATCACAACTTGAGATCCGACCGAATGGGGAGAGCTCCAGGATGTTCACTCCACGAAGGGAAAGGCCTGACATGAACAATGAGAAGATGTCGACAGCGGGTGAGTGAGTGTTAGAGCAGAAAAACAGTTTATGAAAGAAAAACTACATATTTTGAGACCAAAAACTTTTAATAATAGATCCGATTTAATCTGTGGCAATAAACCACTATATTCAGGCTTGTGGTATGTAACTTAATCCATTATAAAGAATTTAAGTGGATATACCATTATTCCGTAACTATAACCGATCAATAAGGTTTTCCAGTTGTAACGGCATTCGATTACATAGGTTTCATATCCGTAGTTATAATCGATTAATACGACTAAGGTCTTCTATCTGTAAACATAACCGATTATCCGGGTGTTCCATCTGTAACCATAAGAGATTACTAAGAATAAGGTCTTCTATCTGTAAACATAACCGATTATCCGGGTGTTCCATCTGTAACCATAAGAGATTACTAAGCATAAGGTCTTCTATCTGTAAACATAACCGATTATCCGGGTGTTCCATCTGTAACCATAAGAGATTACTAAGAATAAGGTCTTCTATCTGTAACTGTAATCGGTTACAGAAAATTACCAGGTTTAGTCAGATGTAACTATATTAGCCTACCCAGTTTCCCCGTCTGTAGCTACAATCAGTTACACACGTTTCCCGCCATAGCTATAAGCAATTACTAAACTTACCAAGTTAACTCCGCTGTAACTAAAGTCGATTACACAGTTCCCATCCGCAACTGTAATCGATTACTCAAGTTTTCATTTGTAACTATAATCCATTTCCAATGTTTCTCATTTGTATCAAAATGGAATACATAGATCTACCATATTAATGGTTCCCATCGGTATAATTGATCATTAAGTAACTATAATCCATTCGTATGGTTTCACATTTGTACGTTGATGGAATACAAAGATTTTCCGAATGAATGTACAGTCGCTTATTTAGGATTCCTATCATCAGGCCATCTATAATTATGAACCATTGTCAAGGTTTCCCATCTGTATTATAAGGGAGTACACAGATTTATTATCTGAAAGTATAGTCGGTTACTAGGGTTTCCCATCAGTAAATATAACCAATTACTAAGTTCCTGGGAGAATAAAAAGATTTACCATGTGAAAGTATAATTGGTTAATTCGGTTTCCCTTCTGTAACTATAAGGGAGTATTAAACTTTCTAGTCTGGCTCCCATCTGTAAATTTAATTGATCATTAAAGTTTCTCAGCTGTTTGGAGGGAATGCAAGTGTTTCTAATATCAGTGTATTTAATACCTACTATTAAATGTGTCACCCGTAACTGTAACTGATTACTGGAGCCATTTGTAACTATAATCAATTCCCCAGTTTATAAGCTCTGGGATACTTATTTATAAGGGAATACAACGATATACCATCTCAAATTACAGGCGATTACTCAAGTTTATCATTTGTAACTATATACGATCATTAATGTTTCCCAGCTGTAACAATACATTATCGTTAAGATCATTATAAGGGAATACAGAGATTTATTATCAGAAAGGTTTACATTCTGCAGTAATAATCGCTCACAAAGGATTTCTATCTGGAGTCGACTATAAACGTTTACAATCCTTGACTATAATAGATTCGGTGGCCGAGTGGTCTAAGGCGCTTCGCTGGTGACCGCTAGCCTCACACCGCTGAACCGGCACGGGTTCGAGCCCAGCTGGTCCATGTGTGAAAGTTTGTCAGTTACTTGCCGAAGGGCGGTGGTTCTCTCCGGGTACTCGGCTTCCTCCACCAACTAAACTGACTGTCACCATATGAGTGAAACAAACTTGAGTGTGACATTAAGCCAAATTCCCTCCCTCCCTCCCTCCCTATAATAGATTACTAAGGTTGCCATCGGTAATTATATTCGATTACAAAACTTGCAATCTGTAACTGTAATCGGGTATCAAGGATTTCATTTTTAAATATGATAATTAATAAAGGTTTCTCATAAACGATTATAAAGCGCTGTCGTATGTAAATGTGAATATAATTCATTACAAAGTAAATGATTTCTCAGATTCGCCATCTGTCACTGTATACGATTAGCCGATTACAAAAGTATCTCATAAGTAAATATAATTGATCATAAAGGTCTCTCATATGTAAATGTATTTGACAACAAAGAAATTCCATATGCGAATATAATTGATTACTAAGTAAATGATTACTTAGATTCACTGTATACGAATAGTCGATTACAAAAATATCTCATATGTAAATATAATCGTTCATAAAGGGCGCTCGTATGTAAATGTAATTGATTACAAATGAATCTCACATGTAAATACAATTTATTACGAAGTAAATCATTACTTAGTTTCGCTGTATACAAGTAGTCAATTACAAAAGTATCTCATATGTAAATATAATCGATCGAAAAATGTCTCCCATATGTAAATGCTTTTGACTACAAAGGAATTTCACATGTGAATATAATTATATACTAAGTAAATGATTACTTAGATTTGACATCTGTCACTGTATACGTTTAGTCGATTACAAAACTATCTCAGATGTAAATATAATTGTTCATAAAGGTCTTTCATTTGTAAATGTTATTGATTATAAAGGATTTGCACATGTAAATATAATTGATTACTAAGTAAATGATTACTTAGATTTATTATCTGTCACTGTATACGAGTAGTGACTCATAATTCCCATCTTTAACTATGATCGATTATTAGGTTACTTTAACCGAATTCCACAGTTTTCTATTAGTAACTAAAACCTTCCCTTCTTAGATATCTCATCTGGAACAATCATTGACTATCCATGCCCATTTGCGATGGATGAGTTATGTATATTATAAAACGACAGACAATAATTACTACTTTATTATGTCTCTGCAACTGGTTTTACTAATATAATATTATGTACTACTGGGCTATAGCAAAATACAGTCATAGTTACATCATATGTGATATATAGCTATCGATATCTTTATATCGATGAAAAATGTCATTAGCTGAAAATTATTTTAAATGATAATATTAATCCTTTATCTAGGATGGTAATGCTTTTAGTTGATGTAGAATGGTAATGCTTTTCCTTTATCCAGAATGGTAACGCTTTTGCCTGATCTAGAATGCAGAAGTCAATCTACATCAATATAGATGTATTCAGTCCGAAAGTATGGAACCAGCCTCATCTTAAAGATATAGTAAATAAAATATCTTATGATATCATACCATCTGAAACTTGTTACATTGAAATACCTCTATTTTATCGTTATGTTTCGCAAAAACTGAACCTCCACAATAAGACTGACTGCATCTGTAAAAGGCATAATTTATGAATGGTACTTTTGCTATTGAATATTGTAACACCAGACAGTCATGAGCACCACGCTTTTCCCGTTAAATTTGTCCGGAATTTTGTATAGAATTTATTTCAGAATGGAATGAGCTAGGGTAGGATAAAATATTATAGGCGCTGTGATTTTACCATGGGACCTCCCTATATCATTAATAATTTATTTACAAGTATGACATAAAAACGGACCAGGGTCATTTGCCCGTTAAGTGGTGTAATGGTGTTTATATGTACAGTATATGTTTATGTGTTTTTTGTTTATGTATTGAACGATTATACGGATGCCAAATACCCAAACTTTAATACAAATTACAAGCGTCTAGTCCGTCATTCATAATCCAGCCGTCGTCCATTAGAGAATATCCGCGTCCATAATCCAAAGACCTATTCCATTTTCCACATAACAGTATTAGCACCAAATTCAAAAAGACAATCATAGTATACATAAACATAGGCTTGTTTCCTGCAAGAGAGAAGCGGTCAACAGTTTTCAATGATGCCGGCAAGACATCATGATGTTCCAAAAATATCAAATCCGTATCGCTGATCAGTATTCTTAATCCATAATATTCGTTGTAAAGTCGTCATCTGAAAGAATGATGTATCTCAGTCACGCTTTGATTGTGACTGTTCATATGAGTACCATGAGGATCTTGAAGTACATGGGTTCATACGGCCCCTAGCCCCGGGTTAAGCGGAATTAGACACAAGTTACGAAACGTAGCGCCATAGATCTTGCACGCTGTTGAAAAGATCACATTTGTTTACCTTTCCGTTATGGCAAAATTTGTTTTAGTTGATTGGAAGAAACTATGGTGGATTACGATATGGTTAAATAGAATCATTGCTATATCCTCTTGGCGCAAACATATCCTGTACTATCAGCAATATGGCTGACACCATGAATATAGTATCTATGAACTGTCAAGGATTGGCTGACTCCAAAAAACGATACGACGTTTTCAACTACCTGCGAAAAGAACAATATTCAATAATCTGTTTACAGGATACACATACTGATACAAAAACTGCAAGTAATATTACATCCGAATGAGGCTTAGATGCCTGGACATGTCCCTTACGGTCTAACTGTCGTGTTCTCTTGATTCTTTTTAACGACAAATTTTGACTATAAAATTGAAAAAATCATCAAAGATCCGGGTGGAAATTACCTGATAATGAGCTTAGCGATACATGGCACGCCTATCACCCTTGCAAACATTTATGATCCAAACACCGACAACCCCAGCTTTTTTAACAAGGTGAATAGAATTATCCTAGACCTGGACAACCCTTCTGTTATTATTTGTGGTGACTGGAACTTGGTATTGGATCCAGCACTGGACACTGAAAATTATAAACACGTCAACCACCCACAGGCTAGAAAAGTTGTCTTGGATCTAATGAATAATCACAGTTATACAGATGTTTGGAGAATAAACCACAAGGATGAACGCAGATATACCTGGCGAAGAAAACACCCTCGACAACAAGCTCGACTAGATTTCTTTCTAACATCACCTGATATTTTTAATATAACAACTGACACAGATATTAAGCCAGGCTACAGAACTGACCATTCTGCTATTGTGATCAAATGTAAATTTACAAATACAGACAGGGGAAGATCATATTGGAAATTCAACTGTTCTCTGCTCCGGGACAGATTATATTAACATGGTGAAAGATAAGATTAACTCAGTTGTGGACGACTATGCTCCCAAACCATATAACAGAGCCTCTTTACCCAATTTAGACAAGTCAAAACTACAGCTAGATATAAAAGACGAGTTGTTTTAAGAAACTTTACTGGTGGGATTGAGAGGTGAAACAATAAAATATGCTTCAATTAAAAAAAACAGCGGGAAAAGGAAGAAACTTGTTTAGAAAAGGAAATCGACATTCTAGAAAAAGGAGCGAAACTAACCTTTTTAAATGTAGACGCGGGAAAAATAACTAGGCTATGCGAATCCAAAGAAAAATTAGAAAATATTAGAAAAGAAAAAATCCAACGTATAAGGGGCCCTCGGTGGCCGAGTGGTCTAAGGCGCTTCGCTGGTGACCGCTAGCCTCACACCGCTGAACCGGCACGGGTTCGAGCCCAGCTGGTCCATGTGTGAAAGTTTGTCAGTTACTTGCCGAAGGGCGGTGGTTCTCTCCGGGTACTGCGGCTTCCTCCACCAACCAAACTGACTGTCACCATATGAGTGAAACAAACTTGAGTGTGACATTAAGCCAAATTCCCTCCCTCCCTCCCTCCAACGTATAATTGCAAGGACGAAGGCGAAATGGGGAGATAAGGGTGAGAAACCCATCAAATACTTTCTAGGCCTAGAAAAGAGGAATTATACCAATAAATTGATTACTAAATTAACACTGGATACTGGAGAAAACCTTTATGATAGCAAACTTATAACAGCTGAACAGAAAAATATTATGAAGGCTTATATGATAACAAAACAGAAACGTCGTGCAAGGACGATATTGAAGAAACCTTGAATTCACTGAAATTCGATAAATTAACTGAAAAAGAATCTGCAAACTTAGAGGGGGAAATTACATATGAAGAGCTGACACGTGCATTGAAGAATACACAAAACGAAAAAAGTCCAGGCATCGACGGGTTTCAATTTGGAGCCAAATTGGACATTTTTTTCTAAGATCTATCAACTCTGGGTATTACAAAGGCGAACTTTCTATTAGTCAAAAGCAAGGAGTTATAACATGTCTCCCAAAACCTCAAAAAAATCGCAATTTACTGAAGAACTGGCGACCTATTACGCTGCTGAACGTGATCTATAAGCTAGCCTCATCCTGTATCCCAAATAGAATTAAGTTAGTTTTAGATAAACTGACTTATGAGGATCAGAAGGGATTTGTCCAGGGTTGCTACATTGGAGAAAATATAAGACTGATTTATGACCTGATGTTAACTAGTAAAGTGAAAGATATACCCGGACTGCTTTTGTTAATTGACTTTGAAAAAGCTTTTGACTCTGTGTCATGGTCATATTTGGAAGCAGTAATGAAGGCCTTTAATTTCGGAGATTCAATCAGAAGGTGGGTTAAAACATTTTACACAAGTATCCAGACGTGTGTTATACAAAACGGTCACCTATCGGAATTCTTCCAAAACAGGCGCGGATGTCGGCAAGGTGATCCTATATCACCATATGTTTTCCTTTTTGTGCCGAAATTCTTGGTGTTATGATGCGAAAAGACACAGATATTAAAGGCATGACCATTGGTGACGTAGAATATAAAATAAGTCAGTACGCGGATGACACACAGCTGATCCTTGACGGTTCTGAACAATCACTAAGAAAAGCACTCGAGACAATTAACCACTTTACAAATATCTAGATTGAGATTAAATACAGAGAAAACTAAAGCAGTATGGATGGGAACCTTGACTGGATCGGAAATGCGTTTGTGCCAGGACGTTAAATTGGATTGGGTTACAGACTTTAATCTCTTGGGAATAAATCTATCTACCATTAATTTCATGGACATTTGGAAAACAAACTCTTTGGCTAAGCTCGAGGAACTGAAAAAAGAACTGAGTAAATGGAAATTAAGAAATTTAACAATCTTAGGTAAAATAACAATAATAAAATCAACTGCTCTGTCACAACTAACGCACCCCTTCCTTGCCTTGCCAAACCCACCCGACGAGTTTATACAAGAGCATAACTCAATTCTCTTTAAATTTATTTGTAATGGAGGTAGTGATAGAATTCGAAGGAAAATAATTGCTCAAGATTATAATAAGGGGGGATTGCGAATGGTAAACGTTGCTAATTTCATTCACAGTTCAAAAATATCCTGGATAAAACGACTACTTCTGCATAATAGAAAGTGGAGCTGTCTTATCTTGGACGATCTACCTGAATCGACACTTATGATAGCTACTGGCAGTGAACATATTAAAACTTTTTATGAAGAATTATCAAATCCCTTTTGGAAAGACGTTTTCAAAGCCTGGCATTTATTCCAAAGTAAAATGAAACCAGAAACCATAACAGAATATCTCGACGAACCCTTGTGGTATAACAGTAACTTGAAACATCCCTCTTTCTTCATTAAAAATTGGTTTGAAAATAAGATCTGGTACATTCGCGACATTGTAAGTGATAGAGGCGAAATACTATCCTTTCAGGATTTTAAGAGTAAGTTTGGTTTGAAGGGAACAATTCTAGATTACGTGCGTTTGGTGAAAAGAATTCCCGTAGAATGGAAGGGAAAATTGTGTAAATATGAAATTCACTCTGAATTGTATGCACCCGTCCTGGGAACACAAAAGGCGGTTTTGGTAAGGCAAGGAAAGGGGTGTAGATGCTACTATGACATTTTAAATTCAGAAAAGGAGCTGGTGAACAAATCTGAGCGACACTGGGAGGAGATTTTGCCGTTCGATCTGGACACTAAATGGTCAAATATCTATATGCGTAGCTTCAGATGTACAGCTGAGACTAGGTTAAGAAGTTTGCAATATAAAATACTGCATAGAACATTATCTACGAACTCCTTTTTGTTCAAAGTTAAAATACGGACTGATGACAAATGTTCGTACTGTAAAATAAATAAGGAGACAATTGAACGCCTTTTTTGTATTGTCCGATCGTAAAACAATTGTGGCGCGAGCTCCATAACTGGTTAATTAACTCATTGGAATATAGAGGTAACTTTACCAACCAGAATATTATTTACGGGTGGGATACCGAGCAATTATTACTTATTACAAGACAATTCATTTATAGAAATAAATTTACACGAGATACGTTAAATTTTAGATTATTGCTTGAAATACTTCGTAGACAGTGTACCACAGAGAAGTTAATTGCCAAAATGAAGATGAATATGTCTAAATTCAATAAAAAATGGGCGTCGGTTGAAAGTGTTATTGAGAAGATTGAACTCATGTGATACAGCACATAAAAATATTTATATGTTCAAGGTACTGGCATGGCTAATTTACTTTCCCAATCAAAATGTGTTTTCTAAGTTAGTCACTGTGTAGTACATGTGGGTTTTCTTATGTAATGTACCTGTCAATGTATACTGTATATTCTTTTGTTATTATAATTGTTTGTAAATATACTGTACCTATTACTATATATGAAAATAAAAAAAAATATTATAAAAAAAAATAACCCTAGCATATAATTAATGCACCGGTCACTCAGAACATCAGAGACATGTGAATATACATTAAGATTTGTGTATGAAGCATTCGTGTTGTGTTATTCTGTAGTAGACTAGTTTAGTGGTACAGACAGATTTTGAATTTTGATGGCGCTCACTTTGTAAAAAGTATGTGCGCCACTATCTGTGCATTGAGTTTGCTTATATGAATAATAAATATATTAAATACTTTGCGATGATTTTATATATAAATATATATGTATATAAGCAATCAATATGATTTTTAGCCACAGGAAGGCGATAAAGAAAAGAGGAAGCAATGATATAGTATAATGAGCATGTACACCAGGAATTAAGAATCCAACGACCCTTTGATAAAATCAGGATTAAAAAGGCCATAAAATACTATATGAACCCAAGAAAGGGATATAAACATATACACAAATTATTTGTCAAAAATGACAAGCCAATAATTATGTATACTTATTTGAAAGACTTTCAATGATCATACTATGATTAAGTTAAAAATATACGTATAATAATTTCATGCTCAACAAATCAGACCAATGACCAGTACATGTGCTATAAACACATAACATTAAAATATAAATTAAAATGCACACTAGTCACCAAACCAACCCCCGGGGCCAGGCAATGCTGACACCCCAGGTGCAAGCTTAGAGACCAGTAATATCAAACTGTCATACTAAACTCAACCCCAAATGTGACATAAAGCCAATCCCCCCTCCCCCAACCCTAAGGTCAGGCAATACTGACACCCCAGGGCCAAGCTAGCAGACAATACATTACAGTCCACCTACACGACTCACCCCCGTGACCTCCAATGGTATCACGAAGACAAGCAAGCAAGTGGACATTTGTATACGGTGCATTACTTTATAATGACATAACTAAAATGTCAATGGTCTAATTTAGTTGAACATGAAACGACGTGTTTTTAATATATAGTTGACCACTGCTTTGAATATTTTATCCCTATTCTTTTCAGGTTTTAGAATATTATCAAAAGTATGATTAAAAACCCCAACTAAAGTGAGGTCAACAAATAACTGATACCTATGCCTTGTATGTCGTGTACAGTTTAAAAGATAATGTTCAACTGTATCCATAACATTACAGGTGTCACAAAGGCCAGTTGGATGCAGGTTCATATTAAACAATACACTATTTACGGCAATATGCCCAGATAATAATTTGAACAAAAGAACATCTGCCTTACGACTAGACATAGGCACACAGGCTCCTGTTGTAACACAAGGCTGAAGATGATGGTAAAAACGGCCTTTGTTAGAATACATCCATTCCTCCTGCCACATGTTAGTTTAGTGGTAAACAAATACCCTTTTATTTTATCAGTATATAACGTTACTAAGTTTCTTCAATCTATACAAAAGATAAAGAGGTGGTGGGAAACTTTGATGAACAGATCACCAGAAAGTTCTCCAGACGACAAACCTCATGCAGCATATTTCAACGAAAAGATATGAGTACAATGTGTTGCGTGAAGTCGTAGGCAGAGGTAGGGAATGAACGTTTCTCCAGTTTACCCGATGTGCTTGATTAGACCCATAGTTTTGAATCATTCTCCGAGAATATGTGGTGGTTTGGTATATATTTCTGTCGTTTGTTGTCGACTCCTTTTAGCGTTGTCGAATTAAGTATCATAAATAATGTTCTATTCACAGAATGGTCTACTTCTACTGGTGCAATAAAACTTGCAGAATAAAAACTACGGAGTTTAGTTTTTTCACTGATTGTACCTGTTTTGGCAATGTTACTGCGTGTGGCACAACCCGGGTAAAATCTAATAAGATATAAACATGTTGCAAGGGGAGTGGGTGTTCGCACGACCAGTGCCCATCGCGGTGCGATGGAGTGCCCAAGTACATCCATTCATCCATCCAGCCATTGAACAGATGTTCTTGCAACTTAACAGACCATCTCCTATAATCACAAAAGAAATTACAATATAGTATATTACATGGCTTAACCCTATCTGGCCTGGGCTTTTGGGGATCTGTTGTGGCCTGGGGGGGGGGGGGGCAAATGGCCCCCTGATTATTTTTCTTACCCCTTGGGCTAGGAGGCTGAAACTTACCACACTAAACCCTTGGGTCAAGCTCTACCAGAAATTGCAAAAAATCCAAGATGGCCGCGTTGATGACGTCACAGTGACGTCATTTTCAAAAACCGCATTTTTGGTCGATTTTTCAGTCAGATTTTCTGATTTTTATATTCATGCAACTTCTCCGCAAAAACTGCATGATAAAGTAAATATTAATGTGATATGAAATAAAATAGTTCTTGCCCGCTTTTCATCGCGAAAAAGCAGAAATTTTGGAGAAATATGACAAAAACATCACTTTTCTGGGACCCCACGTGGCCGCCATCTTGAATTTTCCCATGATCCTCTGCTCGGGGGTTATGTGAATAGGCCCAAAATGACCCCAATATGATAAACTATAAAGTCACGGAGTTTCAGCTCTCCATTTTTTGTCGTTCCGGAGATAGCGCAGAAACTTTGGTATGGGGGCCATTTCAACCCCCCCCCCCCATGCCAGGTAGGGTTAATGAACAAACCTTGATAAATTTAGTAATATGATGTAAAAATATGCGTATCGACATATATTTATATTGAATGAAATGCAGACAAACTGCCTAGTTGTGCGTGGTGAAATATTTTAAGAAAAGACACTATACGAATATAGCCTGGCGAGTAACTACCGAAACTGTAAGCTATCCCATCTTTCGATGTTCTTCCATGAGCTATAATATAGAAAAAACGTGCGAACATAAATATATAAATTGCCCAATCTTCGTGCAATATTTGAAAAAAGCATGTGTTTATATCCTACTGTCAGGGGTTACCGAAATGGATAATAACATTTAGAAAAAGCCTGTTTGAACCTGATTTAGCTGACCATATTAATAATGGACAGTATAATTTATTCCGTTTTAGTATAGAGAGAGATTGGGAGAATCGAGGTTAACGTCATATTTGTGTTTGTTATTAATCCGTACTACTTTTGCCCCATTTGTGAATTTCCCATGCTTAATTGACATATTTCAGTCTGTCGTTCTTCATTGTTTTTCCTTGCACATACGGCTGATCATTTGTACAAAACTCTTGTGTTCTGTTATGTTGACTATAGACCGTCTGCCTGTTTTTGTTGTACACGTATATTTTCTCTACGAGACCGTTGTGTTCCACTGTATTTTGCCAGCTGTCTTAAACATTTTGGTTCTTGTCAATCCACGTCGCCTTCCCAAGTTTACATTGCTCGGATTTGTCTCAGCAGCGGGGCAGATTGTAACTTCGATGTTTGAAGACCGTGTCGTTTTTTGCACATGCCGTTTATTGTCTCTGCCAGACACTTTTCGGACCAGTTTCTGTTGATTGTAATGGTTCCTGTTAGCGCGTACCCTGTGTGATAAACTCATTTGTCTGTTGCTATCAGCGTAATTATCTCTGTCTGACACGTTTCTGACCAGTTTTCGCTTATGGTAATTGTCCCATCGGGCGTATGAAAAACTGTTTTACTTTTTATTCAGTATCTGGTGATATCAAATATTTGCTGATATCATGAAATTATTTGCTGATATTGTTAAATATTTGCTGATATCAGTAAACATTTGCTGATATCAGCAAATATTTAGAGATATCATCAAATCATTTGCTGATATCATTAAATCATTCGGTGATATCACTAAAGGGTTTGCTGATATCAATAAGCTATTTGCTGATATCAGCAAATCATTTGAAGATATCAGAAAATACGCTTTAATTGTTGATATCAGCAAATGATGTGCTTATATCACCAAATATATATATACAATGGAACAGTGATATAGCTCGTACGAATAATGCGCATAGTGTCATCATTACAATTACAACCGTTATAACTGTAGAATGTGCATGTGTTAAAGGATGAGGGGTGTTTTGGCATCAAAATCTAGCATATTTTTCTTTATAAATATGTCAACTTGCTTAAAGATAATTTCGTTTTTCTTGTTATTCAGTCTGCGATTGCCAAACAGAATAAGATCAAGAGAAATTGAAAAAAAATCGACAAGGGAATTAAATAATTCATAATTTCCTATTATCTCATACCAGTTTGCATATCGAATATGCAGAACGGGCTAATCACCCGTCCTCAACGGTACAGGTAAGCATTCGAACCACTGCAATCAGTTCGGAGTATGGCATGTGTAATAGTCATTATGAAGTATGCGGTTTAGTTTATTTTCAAGGGTTAATACTTCGGTGTAGATGGGGTTAATCGGTTGGTCATTGAGGCGTGCCTCGCTGCCTGTATAACACTGTCAGCTGTATAAGACGACATGTATTCACCGGCCAGGTGTTTAGAGTCATATGTCAATTTAGGTAGTCTTAAATGATGGATCGCCTTTTGGCGGTTGTTGGCTCCATTCAGATAAATATGCTCTTTACTCCGTGTACGGACACATTTGAGAAATTCTCCTCGTGTTGGACGGACGGAGGTATGGGGTTGCAAGTGAGGAATTCCCTTGTATGCTGAAAGATTTGTAATTATTTGTATATCTATATCAAATATTACAACTTTAAAATGTACTTCGCCCATGACTAAACGTATTGATAAATTATAAACAGCATATCAAACGTAGAGCTATGTTTATGACGTTATCTTGAAGTTATTGACCAGTAAAATGTAAAAATATAGACTAGCCGTTAACAAAGGTATAATGGAATATTATCCCTATTGAAATGGTAGATGGTAAGCTATTACACGGAGTTAAATCGTTATTTGACATATAATGCCGAACGTGTTCGTTCGTGTAACCAGAAGTCTTATCAAGTTGGAAGTGTGACCGGACCTAGTTGATATTTTGCGATTATGGTTTTGTCCTTGTGAGAAGCTAATTTATGCGCAGCGCTGTCTTTGTGATATTATGAGTGCTGTATTTTTAATGAACCTTGTTGGCTTATGGTCAATATTTCATATGGTCCTATTTCCGAATTGATTGGCTTCCAATATTGTAACTATATATATTTACTATTGTTTATTGTAATATAAGCAGAGTTTACAAATGTGTTTTATTCTTTCTGTAAATAGTAGCCCTGAGCTGCTACTCTCGTTATGTGAATTAATGTGAACCATTCTGATGTGAACGATTCTGAATCAAGAACCACCGACGGCCGTCGGCTGACTGAATAAACTCTGGCCATTTTACTAAAGTGTCAAAGTTATTATTGAATCCCCAAACGACGAATATTTCGACTCCTACATATCTTTATCGAAATTATTTAATTAAAGCGAATAACGAAACCCGTATGCAGTATAGAAGCTTTAGAAATAAACTAAACCATACAATTAGATTGGCAAAAAAAATTATTTTGAAGAAAAATTTACTGCTATTAAGCAAGATATTAAAGGGACATGGAAAATTTGGAACCAAATGCTAAATAGAAATAACAGATCTCAGTTAGCAACATCCTTCAATGATAATGGACATGATATATCTGATAAGAAACATATAGCAGAAAAATTTAATAAATACTGGATAATCTGGATTCTCGAATCCCCAATTCCACAACACATTTTAGTGACTACTTGCATGATAGAACTCCTCAGGACTTCCAGTTTCCAACTATTTCTCATGTGGAGATAAAGCAAATCATATTACAACTGAAATCGGCTGCATCTGGCATAGACGACACACGGTCTTCCATGGTTCAGCGTGTTTGTGATTACATCTCCACCCCTTTATCATACATCATAAATTTATCCTTATCATCTGGTGTTGTACCAGACCCTCTGAAGATTGCAAAAGTAACGCCAATTTTCAAGGCTGGAGACCCGCATATTTTCTCGAACTACAGACCAATATCTGTGTTACCCTGTTTTAGCAAAATTTTAGAGAAGGTTACAGCAACAGCTATTACAGACTTTTTGAGCTCGAACGATATAATCTCCGATGTTCAGTACGGCTTTAGGGCAAATCATTCAACGACGCTAGCAGCATGTAAACTGTACGATTTACTTGTTACCGCTAAGGAATCCAAGCAGTATAGTATAGCTACATTTTTGGATCTGTCAAAAGCGTTTGACACCGTCAATCACGAGATTTTATTAGCTAAACTGGAACATTATGGATTTCGTGGCGTTCTAATAAATGGTTAGAAAACTACCTATTTAACAGAATGCAGACCGTAAATTATAATGGTTGTTTATCAAAACTCGCTCCTACCTTTTACGGTGTGCCCCAGGGGTCAATTTTAGGACCAATTCTTTTCTTAGTTTATATAAATGATATAACCAACGCAACCGACATGCTAAAATTTGTCTTATTTGCAGATGACACAAGCGTAACATGTTCTTCTGAAAATCTCCAAGATGCTGCAGACATAATGTCCCAAGAGTTATGTAAATTGTACCAGTGGTTGTGCTCCAATCGATTATCCCTTAATATCGACAAAACCAAATTTATGATTAAAACCGTATCTAGCACATTCGAGAAGACCAGACACTGAATTAGGAACCCCTTTACAAATCTCCGGAAACGAAATAGAGGTAGTTCAAAACTTTAAATTTCTCGGTATTTATATTAATAATAACTTAACATGGGTCTCCCATATCGATTATATTTGAAGAAAGTTTCCAGGAATATAGGACTACTCAATCATATTAAGAAATCCGTTAACAATAAAATACTATACATTTTATATTATTCTCTTATATTTCCATATCTATCGTATTGTAATACTCTTTGGGGAAACACATACACTAGTCATCTTAGACCTTTGACCTTACTTCAAAAACGGGCAATACGACTTATAACATTTCAAATAAAGTAGACCACACTGAACCCCTATTCCGGAAACCCCAGATTTTACAGCTGAATAAACTAAATACTTACCTTTTACTGTTGATAGTCCACAAATATTTCTACTGCTCAACTCAACTGCCTAAAGCCTTTAGACAATATTTTACAAAACAATCAACAGTACATTACTATCAAACAAGAGGACATCAATTTAATATAGCTAGGCCGTTTTATCGGACAAACCTATCCTTCTACACCACTAAAATAGCTGGACCCCGTGAGTGGAATAAATTAGCCTCCTCAATTAAATCCACACCATCTACTTCACTATTCAAATCACGCCTAAATCATATCTGCTTGAAGACTGACCTGTCTCCATACACATATATGCGCCTGGTATAATCATTCTATGTTGTATATCAAGACTACAAATTTCGCATATTACATGTATTAGGGATAGAACAAGCCCCATGGGGCTTTATTCCCGCCACTTACAGTTTGTGAGCATTACTAGAACTGAACATTTATGTGGTGAATACAAATCAATCAATCAATCAAACCCAAAACGTCCACCTCGATCTCCCGGCCTACTGCGCATGCTTCATCGATACTTTTAAAAAATAGTCAACACATAGCCTCGAGACCCTCCCATCGTGCTTTACAGCTCGAGATGACGAAAACAAGGGGCCACACCCCATACCGCAAAATGTCCATGAGTGGGTTTTCCATTGGGACTAACATTGTCCACTGCGCCAGAATGGACCTAACATGTCCACCCGAGACCTTCCTGGACTTTTCAGCGAAATCAAACCCCTTGCCTCGAGATCCCTCTCATCGTGTTCTACATCGCGAGACAAAGAAAACAAGGTGCCACAACTCATACAAAAATCTACAAGAAAGAAAAAAAAGAGAAAAAAATGACCACCCCTATCCCATACATGCATTTCCCGTAGATTAACATTAGTCACTGGGGTTTATGTAGGAGCAGATAACTCTTGCTGGGCCGTCACGTGACCGGAAGTGTCCCGGATGTCACCTGATGTGACGTTATCCGTGACGTCATCGCCACGTCACGCCACGTGACGTCATCAGCCTCAGCCTCAATGCTAAATAATTTGCTCTCTTCCTACTACTAGCACAGCTTAGTCCAGTTCCTTGAGATACTGTACGGTATCCAGTCAGTACTGACCAGCTACTGAGTGGTACTGTGTGGATACTGGTCAGTACCGACTGGTACTGTATTGAGGTGTACCATCCAGGGACCATCTACCATTCAGTTACCACACGGTACCAACATGTGGAAATTTGGCTGTGTACCTGGTGGTGTTAAAAACCCAAAGGCACCACTCAACTGTTAAACCTCTCCAGACTCCATTCAATTCAATTTCCCACTCAATTTCCGAGACAAACCGTTTAAAGATGTGATGATCCCGCGGTACGGGTAAATGCTCGTCGATCTGAAAGCGAGGCACTCCCAAGCATTTCCAGCTGCGAACCGAAATCTTTCCCGGAGAGACCCAAAGGTTACAGTTCACTTCGGATGTGAGGTCGCGTCCGGTCGAATACGCCGCCATGTAGTAGTAAAGGCATTTGGGTGAATGTTTTGGGGTCGAGATGGACAAAATGGGCCGTCTGAGGTCTCATATTGAAGAGCTCGTGTATTAGCGTCCGACTACACAGCCAACTTTCCACATGCTGGTACCCTGTGGTAACTGAATGGTAACCGCAAGGAAGGGCCCCTGAACAGTACACCTCAGTATAGTACCAGTCAGCCCTGACCAGTATCCACACAGTACCACTCAGTAACTGGTCAGTACTGATGGGATACCGTACAGTACCGCACGGAACTGGACTGAACAGTACTGCATGGTGAATGAATAGTAACCAACCTGTTACTTTGCAGCACTGCTCCGCTACCTCTTGGAACCAGGCTGTTGCTAACATTTGAATGCACGTTTTGGGGTCGAGATGGCCCACCCGTGGTTCCGATGTGCCGTGTGAGGTGTTCTATTGAAGTGCTCGTCGAGAGAGTCCGACTGGACTGTTGTGTCGTGGAACTGCCGTCAATCTGCGCATGTGGTCATAACACAGTGGCAGTGGGTGTCTTTGTCGATGTTGTTGTTGTGATTATATAATTACTTTTTTTCAAGAATATAATTATTTCCCACATTCTCATACAACACAATGAATGTGGATGTCATAAAAATGTTTTCTATACGCCCTACATCGATCTACATACCCCTACTCTACTAGATCTCCATCTGTAATATCCAGTGCAGGTAACTCCAATGTTAAATAATTCGCCACGAATCCCGGTACACGGACCGCGGTAATACATTCTCCACGATATGGCTGGTTTCCAGTAACAGATAAAGACTTCCGACGACTTTTGAAATCGCGCCCGAACGGCTTCGAATGCAGGAGAACTTACCTCATGGCATTCTCCACGCCCGTTGAGTTTTTAAAGTTAACTGATTAATTGGTAAATGGTAATTCACAAGCAGCAAAGATGGTGAAGATTGAAACTTGCAATACATTTTCCACCTCATTCCTTTATGCAGGTCTCAATTAAGGAGTGCTGATGGTACCCCCCACAACAGGTTACCATGAAATCTACATTGGTAACCTATGGCAACCTATTGCATAATTATTAACCCATTGTCACATTATTGCTCAAAATTATGGGGACCTGAAATAGGTTACCTTTTTTTTTCATATGGCGGATTTCATTTTAAAGGGGACCAAATACAATAATTTTGTCTCAAGCCCTAAATTTAGTGAAACTCTTACAGAATCAGTTCCAGTTTCTTTCTAAATGAAAGTATATGTATTGTAGATATAGCTTACATAAAATGTTTGCAATATACAAACAAATTTCAAAATTATTTGATCAGAAAATTTTGAATTGATGTGATGTATGATAGGCATACATCTCACTCTTCTTGTAGACCAAATTGCAATGCTATAGAATATATTATATCTTTATTGTTTTCAGCAATGAAATGTTTTAAAATATTGATATGGGATGGACTCGTAATTTGACGATGGACTGCAATCATTGTAGTGTACAACGAAGCCAAATGATGAAAATATAATATCTGGATCAATTTCCCCTGTTGTCTGTCCACATCTGTAATGTTAGCACATCTCTGGAATTTGGTCATCTGTATCATACAATACTATTATCTCATACTTTTAAGTTGGTAGGGGAAACTCCTGTGTGTGGCTGATTCAGTACATAAAATCAACCAAAATATTGAAAATATATATAAAAAGTAACATTTTCAAAAACTGCTAATGTTTCTCAATAGAATGTCCGTCCACAATTAAAGTAACGTTAGCAACAGCATTGTCCAAGCTATACTCTATTCTGTAACATTTTATTGTAGATCTGTCTTTCATGACACACTCACTAACTTTGTAATTGATGAGTCATGTGAAGTGCAATTGAATGTGAAAATCCATTTTGTTTTGTGTCTGTCCACTTATGTAACGTTAGCAACAGAGCAACATTAGCCGTACAACCGACTATGATTTACGATAGCCGTAGCCGTGTAGTACGCTAGTCGAATCATATTTTTGAGCCAACTTGAGATAGTACTTTTGCTTATTTCATGTGTGGCTTTAGGATCGACAGGAAAAAACAGACGCCTCCTACCAGCCCTACGATCTTCAGTACGATTCTGGGTACCCTACCAAACGTTCTGCGCTATCCCCAGAACGATAAAAATGGAGAACTGAAACCCCGTGACTTTATCGATTATCATATTGGGGTCATTTTGAGCCTATTTGCATGACCCCTCAAGCAGGGGATGTAAATTCAAGATGGCGACCACGTGGGGTACCAGAAAATTGATTTAATTTCTGCTTTTTTCGATGAAAAGTGGACAAAAATTATTTTGTTTCACATCACATTAATATTTACTAATTTATCATGCAGTTTTAGCGGAGAAATTTCATAAATAAAAAATTCGAAAAATCTTAACGAAAAATCGACCAAAAAATGCCGTTTTCATCGAAGCGGCCATCTTGGATATAAGGGTATAGCATGGTAAATTTCAGCCTCTTAACACCGTTATTGAGAAAATTGAAGTTACAACACATATAGGGGAAGTGGGAAGAGGTGCCGACTTACTGACTGACTTCACAGCATAGTCTTCTGGTTAACCTATTCTAAAGCACATACCAAGAATCTAACGCTTCGTGATATGTGTTGTATCTCAGGTACGCTTTTATTGTACCTGTTCATGTGGCAACTTGGATGATATGACCACACGGCCTCTAGCACCGGCATAAGCGGTATTAGATACAAATCTAAAGAGCTATGATGGAAATGCTCTGACAACTCGTATACTGGTAATTGGTGAGCTGTTTCGTTGTGACAACTCGTACATTGGCGATTTGTGAGCTGTATCGTCGTCAGATGTAAATGACGGTAATTAACACAAAAGACTAGTCTGTAAGGCCCGATGTCGACCCAGCATCAACTTCCCACAAATGCCAACATATATCAAAGACCAAAAGGTCTGTACAGGGGGCGGGCCTGAGGGACGAAACGTCCACCAGCAGAATCTCGTCATATACAGGTAAAAATTACAACACATATAAGGGAAGTGGGAAGAGGTGCCGACATACTGACTGCGTCATATGACTTAACAGAATAGTCTTCTGGTAAACCTATTCTAAAGTACATACCAAGAATCTAACGATTCGTGATATGTGTTGTATCTCAGGTACGCTTTTATTGTACCTGTTCATGTGGCAACTTGGATGGTATGGCCACACGGCCCCTAGCACCGGCATAAGCGGTATTAGATACAAATCTAGAGAGCTATGATGGAAATGCTCTGACAACTCGTATACTGGTAATTGGTGAGCTGTTTCGCTGTGACAACTCGAACATTGGAGATTGGTGAGCTGTATCGTCGTCAGATGTAAATGACGGCATTTAAAGAGAAAAGACTAGTCTGTAAGGCCCGATGTCGACCCAGCATCAACTTCCCACAAACGCCAACATATATCAAAGACCAAAAGGTCTGTACAGGGGGCGGGCCTCGGGGACGAATCGTTCACCAGCAGAATCTCGCCATATACAGGTAAAAATTACAACGCATATAAGGGAAGTGGGAAGAGGTGCCGACATACTGACTGCGTCACATGACTTCACAGAATAGTCTTCTGGTTAACCTATTCTAAAGCACATACCAAGAATCTAACGATTCGTGATATGTGTTGTATCTCAGGTACGCTTTTATTGTACCTGTTCATGTGGCAACTTGGATGATATGACCACACGGCCCCTAGCACCGGCATAAGCGGTATTAGATACAAATCTAGAGAGCTATGATGGAAATGCTCTGACAACTCGTATACTGGTAATTGGTGAGCTGTTTCGCTGTGACAACTCGAACATTGGAGATTGGTGAGCTGTATCGTCGTCAGATGTAAATGACGGTAATTAACACAAAAGTCTAGTCTGTAAGGCCCGATGTCGACCCAGCATCAACTTCCCACAAATGCCAACATATATCAACGACCAAAAAGGTCTGTACAGGGAGCGGGCCTCGGGGACGAAACGTCCACCAGCAGAATCTCGTCATATACAGGTAAAAGTTACAACACATATAAGGGAAGTGGGAAGAGGTGCCGACATACTGACTGCGTCATATGACTTAACAGAATAGTCTTCTGGTAAACCTATTCTAAAGCACACACCAAGAATCTAACGATTCGTGATATGTGTTGTATCTCAGGTACGCTTTTATTGCACCTGTTCATGTGGCAACATGGATGATATGACCACACGGCCCCTAGCACCGACATAAGCGGTATTAGATACAATCTGTAGAGCTATGATGGAAATGCTCTGACAACTCGTATACTGGTAATTGGTGAGCTGTTTCGTTGTGACAACTCGTACATTGGCGATTGGTGAGCTGTATCGTCGTCAGATGTAAATGACGGTAATTAACACAAAAGACTAGCCTGTAAGGCCCGATGTCGACCCAGCATCAACTTCCCACAAATGCCAACATATATCAAAGACCAAAAGGTCTGTACGGGGCCGGGCCTCGGGGACGAAACGTCCACCAGCAGAATCTCGTCATATACAGGTAAAAATTACAACACATATAAGGGAAGTGGGAAGAGGTGCCGACATACTGACTGCGTCGTATGACTTCACAGAATAGCCTTCCGGTAAACCTATTCTAAAGCACATACCAAGAATCTAACGATTCGTGATATGTATTGTATCTCAGGTACGCTTTTATTGCACCTGTTCATGTGGCAACATGGATGATATGACCACACGGCCCCTAGCACCGGCATAAGCGGTATTAGGTACAATCTGTAGAGCTATGATGGAAATGCTCTGACAACTCGTATACTGGTAATTGGTGAGCTGTTTCGTTGTGACAACTCGTACATTGGCGATTGGTGAGCTGTATCGTCGTCAGATGTAAATGACTGCAATTAACACAAAAGGCTAGTCTGTAAGGTCCGATGTCGACCCAGCATCAACTTCCCACAAATGCCAACATATATCAAAGACCAAAAGGTCTGTACAGGGGCGGGCCTCGGGGACGAAACGTCCACCAGCAGAATCTCGTCATATACAGGTAAAAATTACAACACATATAAGGGAAGTGGGAAGAGGTGCCGACATACTGACTGCGTCACATGACTTAACAGAATAGTCTTCTGGTAAACCTATTCTAAAGCACATACCAAGAATCTAACGATTCGTGATATGTGTTGTATCTCAGGTACGCTTTTATTGTACCTGTTCGTGTGGCAACATGGATGATATGACCACACGGCCCCTAGCACCGGCATAAGCGGTATTAGATACAAATCTAGAGAGCTATGATGGAAATGCTCTGACAACTCGTATACTGGTATTTGGTGAGCTGTTTCGCTGTGACAACTCGTACATTGGAGATTGGTGAGCTGTATCGTCGTCAGATGTAAATGACGGTAATTCACACAAAAGACTAGTCTGTAAGGCCCGATGTCGACCCAGCATCAACTTCCCACAAATGCCAACATATATCAAAGACCAAAAGGTCTGTACAGGGGGCGGGCCTCGGGGACGAAACGTCCACCAGCAGAATCTCGCCATATACAGGTAAAAATTACAACACATATAAGGGAAGTTGGAAGAGGTGCCGACATACTGACTGCGTCACATGACTTCACAGAATAGTCTTCTGGTTAACCTATTCTAAAGCACATACCAAGAATCTAACGATTCGTGATATGTGTTGTATCTCAGGTACGCTTTTATTGTACCTGTTCATGTGGCAACTTGGATGATATGACCACACGGCCTCTAGCACCGGCATGAGCGGTATTAGATACAAATCTAGAGAGCTATGATGGAAATGCTCTGACAACTCGTATACTGGTAATTGGTGAGCTGTTTCGCTGTGACAACTCGTACATTGCCGATTGGTGAGCTGTATCGTCGTCAGATGTAAATGACGGCAATTAACACAACAGACTAGTCTGTAAGGCCCGATGTCGACCCAGCATCAACTTCCCACAAATGCCAACATATATCAAAGACCAAAAGGTCTGTACAGGGGGCGGCCCTCGGGGACGAAACGTCCACCAGCAGAATCTCGCCATATACAGGTAAAAATTACAACACATATAAGGGAAGTGGGAAGAGGTGCCGACATACTGACTGCGTCATATGACTTCACAGAATAGTCTTCTGGTAAACCTATTCTAAAACACATACCAAGAATCTAACGATTCGTGATATGTGTTGTATCTCAGGTGCGCTTTTATTGCACCTGTTCATGTGGCAACATGGATGATATGACCACACGGCCCCTAGCACCGGCATAAGCGGTATTAGATACAATCTGTAGAGCTATGATGGAAATGCTCTGACAACTCGTATACTGGTAATTGGTGAGCTGTTTCGTTGTGACAGCTCGTACATTGGCGATTGGTGGGCTGTATCGTCGTCAGATGTAAATGACGGTAATTAACACAAAAGACTAGTCTGTAAGGCCCGATGTCGACCCAGCATCAACTTCCCACAAATGCCAACATATATCAAGACCAAAAGGTCTGTACAGGGGGCGGGCCTCGGGGACGAAACGTCCACCAGCAGAATCTCGACATATACAGGTAAAAATTACAACACATATAAGGGAAGTGGGAAGAGGTGCCGACATACTGACTGCGTCATATGACTTCACAGAATAGTCTTCTGGTAAACCTATTCTAAAGGACATACCAAGAATCTAACGATTCGTGATATGTGTTGTATCTCAGGTACGCTTTTATTGCACCTGCTCATGTGGCAACATGGATGATATGACCACACGGCCCCTAGCACCGGCATAAGTGGTATTAGATACAATCTGTATAGCTATGATGGAAATGCTCTGACAACTCGTATACTGGTAATTGGTGAGCTGTTTAGTTGTGACAACTCGTACATTGGCGATTGGTGAGCTGTATCGTCGTCAGATGTAAATGACGGTAATTAACACAAAAGACTAGTCTGTAAGGCCCGATGTCGACCCAGCATCAACTTCCCACAAATGCCAACATATATCAAAGACCAAAAGGTCTGTACAGGGGGCGGGCCTCGGGGGACGAAACGTCCACCAGCAGAATCTCGTCATATACAATTAAAAATTACAACACATATAAGGGAAGTGGGAAGAGGTGCCGACATACTGACTGCGTCATATGGCTTAACAGAATAGTCTTCTGGTAAACCTATTCTAAAGCATACCAAGAATCTAACGATTCCTGAGCATATTGTTGTATCTCCATTTTAACACTGTTGCACTGTTCATGTAGCGCAACATGGATGATATGACCACGGCCCCCTATCTTACCGGCTTGCTCGCAGCAGGGTATTAGTACAATCTGTATAGCTATATGATGAAATAACTCTGCGACAACTCGTATACTGTGTTAAATTGGTGAGCTGTTCGTTCGCTTGAATGACAACTCGGCATTGGCGATTGGTGAGCTGTATCGTCGTCAGATGTAAATGACGGTAATTAACACAAAGATTTAGTCTGTAAGGCCCGATGTCGACCCAGCATCAACTTCCCACAAATGCCAACATATATCAAAGACCAAAAGGTCTGTACAGGGGGCGGACCTCGGGGACGAAACGTCCACCAGCAGAATCTCGTCATATACAGTTAAAAATTACAACACATATAAGGGAAGTGGGAAGAGGTGCCGACATACTGACTGCGTCATATGACTTAACAGAATAGTCTTCTGGTAAACCTATTCTAAAGCACATACCAAGAATCTAACGATTCGTGATATGTGTTGTATCTCAGGTACGCTTTTATTGCACCTGTTCATGTGGCAACATGGATGATATGACCACACGGCCCCTAGCACCGGCATAAGTGGTATTAGATACAATCTGTATAGCTATGATGGAAATGCTCTGACAACTCGTTTACTGGTAATTGGTGAGCTGTTTCGTTGTGACAACTCGTACATTGGCGATTGGTGAGCTGTATCGTCGTCAGATGTAAATGACGGTAATTAACACAAAAGACTAGTCTGTAAGGCCCGATGTCGACCCAGCATCAACTTCCCACAAATGCCAACATATATCAAAGACCAAAAGGTCTGTACAGGGGGCGGGCCTCGGGGACGAAACGTCCACCAGCAGAATCTCGTCATATACAGGTAAAAATTACAACACATATAAGGGAAGTGGGAAGAGGTGCCGACATACTGACTGCGTCATATGACTTAACAGAATAGTCTTCTGGTAAACCTATTCTAAAGCACATACCAAGAATCTAACGATTCGTGATATGTGTTGTATCTCCGGTACGCTTTTATTGCACCTGTTCATGTGGCAACATGGATGATATGACCACACGGCCCCTAGCACCGGCATAAGCGGTATTAGATACAATCTGTATAGCTATGATGGAAATGCTCTGACAACTCGTATACTGGTAATTGGTGAGCTGTTTCGTTGTGACAACTCGTACATTGGCGATTGGTGAGCTGTATCGCCGTCAGATGTAAATGACGGTAATTAACACAAAAGACTAGTCTGTAAGGCCCGATGTCGACCCAGCATCAACTTCCCACAAATGCCAACATATATCAAAGACCAAAAGGTCTGTACAGGGGGCGGACCTCGGGGACGAAACGTCCACCAGCAGAATCTCGTCATATACAGTTAAAAATTACAACACATATAAGGGAAGTGGGAAGAGGTGCCGACATACTGACTGCGTCATATGACTTAACAGAATAGTCTTCTGGTAAACCTATTCTAAAGCACATACCAAGAATCTAACGATTCGTGATATGTGTTGTATCTCAGGTACGCTTTTATTGCACCTGTTCATGTGGCAACATGGAGGATATGACCACACGGCCCCTAGCACCGGCATAAGTGGTATTAGATACAATCTGTATAGCTATGATGGAAATGCTCTGACAACTCGTATACTGGTAATTGGTGAGCTGTTTAGTTGTGACAACTCGTACATTGGCGATTGGTGAGCTGTATCGTCGTCAGATGTAAATGACGGTAATTAACACAAAAGACTAGTCTGTAAGGCCCGATGTCAACCCAGCATCAACTTCCAACAAATGCCAACATATATCAAAGACCAAAAGGTCTGTACAGGGGGCGGGCCTCGGGGACGAAACGTCCACCAGCAGAATCTCGTCATATACAGGTAAAAATTACAACACATATAAGGGAAGTGGGAAGAGGTGACGACATACTGACTGCGTCATATGACTTAACAGAATAGTCTTCTGGTAAACCTATTCTAAAGCACATACCAAGAATCTAACGATTCGTGATATGTGTTGTATCTCAGGTACGCTTTTATTGCACCTGTTCATGTGGCAACATGGATGATATTACAACACGGCCCCTAGCACCGGCATAAGCGGTATTAGATACAATCTGTAGAGCTATGATGGAAATGCTCTGGCAACTCGTATACTGGTAATTGGTGAGCTGTTTCGTTGTGACAACTCGTACATTGGCGATTGGTGAGCTGTATCGTCGTCAGATGTAAATGACGGTAATTAACACAAAAGACTAGTCTGTATGGCCCGATCTCGACCCAGCATCAACTTCCCACAAATGCCAACATATATCAAAGACCAAAAGGTCTGTACAGGGGGCGGGCCTCGGGGACGAAACGTCCACCAGCAGAATCTCGTCATATACAGGTAAAAATTACAACACATATAATGGAAGTGGGAAGAGGTGCCGACATACTGACTGCGTCATATGACTTAACAGAATAGTCTTCTGGTAAACCTATTCTAAAGCACATACCAAGAATCTAACGATTCGTGATATGTGTTGTATCTCAGGTACGCTTTTATTGTACCTGTTCATGTGGCAACATGGATGATATGACCACACGGCCCCTAGCACCGGCATAAGTGGTATTAGATACAATCTGTATAGCTATGATGGAAATGCTCTGACAACTCGTATACTGGTAATTGGTGAGCTGTTTCGTTGTGACAACTCGTACATTGGCGATTGGTGAGCTGTATCGTCGTCAGATGTAAATGACCGTAATTAACACAAAAGACTAGTCTGTAAGGCCCGATGTCGACCCAGCATCAACTTCCCACAAATGCCAACATATATCAAAGACCAAAAGGTCTGTACAGGGGGCGGGCCTCGGAGACGAAACGTCCACCAGCAGA